>VDFB02360690.1:0-53767 GCA_007258455.2 Sequoia sempervirens | reverse complement strand
AGTCTGACGTGTGCTACGACCAAGGTTAACTGTGATAACCTCAAAGTCCTGAGATTCCAACTCACCCAAGCTTTTCCCTTGTGGAGGTATAGCAGTCTCGACAACAATCTCCATGTCAGTATTCCTCTCCACATGGACCATGTTCTTGATCCTCTTGTCTGGCGCATCCTGATAAACCTGATCAAAATTTGAGTGATTAAGAACATAGGATGGCTGCCTCCTCTTCCTTCCCATTTGTGCCTCAATCCACGATTGATCTCAGTTAATGCTACTGGAAGGGTTTGTACTAGCAACAGGAGGTACTGGCGAGAGTGAATATGTAGAGGACCCACTACGAGGCGGAGAGTCTAAATCCAATTCAATGTGAATCGGGGCTGGTGACTGCTCTAGAACTGGTGTAGGAACTTGAGGTTGAACCTCAGGCACTGGTGGACTCTGAACTGGCCTCTGAACTGGCTCTGTGATAAGCTGTCTATCAGGCCCCGTGTGTGTAATAGTGGCAAGCGCCTTACCTTTTGAATTATTTGGTGCTTGACCTTTCTTAGGAGGATTACTCCTCTTCTTCTGTTTTGGTTTCGACGAGGAAGGTGGTGAAGGATTCACCACTGGCGGCTCTGCTCTAGGCACACTTACCCTCCTTGTCTTCTTGCTGTCGAGGTAAAGTATACTGTTTTGAATAACTCTACTTGACCTCTCCTTCACCGTTGCGTATTCCTTGGCGTACCAATCAACTGCTGGCAACGGTTGTGTATCAACCTACTCTTTGAAAAACTGAGGAAAAACTTCTCCCTCATCATCTAATAAACCTCCCACATCCTCTGATAAGAAAACAGAAATCTGTGAGAGAGAGAAGCGGCTGTAGCTGCGTCTGCGAACCTCGAAGTCATCTACACAATTTTCCCAGTAATCTTCCATAGAAGGCTCATGATATGTGCGTCCAACAAGGCGAGTGATGTAATGACCTAAAAGATCATAGGCACATGCCTCAACAAGATACTTGAGATGATATTTCTCGAGCTCCTGCCCTGCAACTTTGGCATCAATTGCCGCCTTGCACCAATACATTCCAAATTGAAAAGGGAAATTGATAGATGGTCTTTGCCTGCGGTGTAAAAGACGATGAACACCATGCATCTGTCTCAGGAACTCCTGAAATATTGTCTTATCTGAAGGATAGCGTGGAAGCATAGTTGAATTTCCTGTAAACCCGTATACTCGGATGTAGGTGTATGTCGGAAACTGAATAAACCAATCTGCCCAACCATCCATCGCTGCCCTAGCAACTGCCGAGATACGAATGTGCAACTCCCGGTCCAAATTTCTCACTGTATAAGTCAGGAAAGCCTCATGAACACGCTTGAAATGATGTTCAGCCTTAGAGAACTCAAGCTGATCATAATATTGATAGACTTTCTGAACATTGAGAATGCCCACGGTGTTTAGTCCTCAGAACTGACCCTGATAAGCGATCAAGTACACGAGATACGAACACATGTGAAACTCATGAGCAACCATGAAACCGGTGATTTGTTTGTGGATAATATCGCTGATGAAGGATGCCCAGTCATAATGTTCCTGCCCAGATATGATGCGACCAATAATGTAATACATCCAAGGCTGGAAAACATTTGCATGTGCTTGACCTGAGACACGATTCAGGAGTGTGATTAGAATTGCATACTCATCCTTGTATTTACCACGACCCACATTGTTTGGCAATCTGTTTTTCAGTTGTTTTAACCATCGCTCTGCCATTTTACTCCGGCACTTGTCCACATGAGCGTTGAATGCCTGCTCACACTGCTCCATGGAAATAACTAGACTGTTCGAGTGTTGAGGTATGCCAAAACTTCTTTCAACGTCCAAAGGTTTGAGACTGCAAATAACTCGTCCATCAACTGACACTATCTCACGAGTAGTAGAATTGTAATGCTTAATATAAGCCATCACAAACTCAACACAATGAAGGGAGATAGATATGGAAGCTGCCTCCAATAACCCGAACTGCTCAATATTTAAAATAATCGAAGCTCTAATCTTAACCGGATCAAGAACTGCTTCTGGCAACACCTTGTGAAGATTTGTCTCAACTGTCCCGAGGATGTCGTGAGTAAGGACTGTCTTGGTCTTGTATTCAAGCTGAGTGTACTGCATTCTGGAAAACTCGCCTGTTGACTGTGAACTTGACTATGTTCTGACAAGATTTCTGGAAAGCTAAAAATAGCCTACAAAAGTTAAAAATAGCCTTTCGAAGAGTTATTTTCAGCGAAAAATTTGAGATATGGGTTTTGGTCCAGAAAAAGATTCTAAGACAACCCAGAACGTCAGAAATGCGAAAATTTAACTTCTACTCGAACATGCAAAGAATTTTCACTTGAGAAAATTAGAAACTCAAGAACGAATGTTCTGAAGTTAAAAATTCGTGAAAAATCAAACGCACGATTTTAACTCGAGCAAATTATATAGAAATGATCCAGATGTTTGAACTTGTCGAATTTGTCAATTTCAAGAACATGCAAATTGAAATCTAAGAGAAATCTGAGAACCAAGGAGGAAAAAGACGTTTTTTGTATGCTCTTCTTTAATGAAAATTGCCCTTGAATTCTTCAAATTGACAAAAGTGAACTTTTAACCTACAAAAGAATGTGATTGGAGAAATCGCCTTTGCTAATAGATGAAGAATTTGCCTTTGATCTGGAAAATCGCCTTTGCTTGAGAAATTACGAATTTCTCTTGAAAATACGCCTTTGTTCTTGATAAAATTCGATTTGCCTTGAAGAAATACAATTTTTCTCTTAAAATATAAATCTCTCTTAAGAATTACGAATTTCTCTTTAGCTTGGTGAATAATAAATGAAGGCACCATGTTTAAATAAGAGAAAATTTGCACCAACTTGTGAACTGCAAGATTAAAAACCCTGATTGAAATAGACGCCTTCTAATTGGACCCCTTTCAGTTTCACTGCCACTGACTTGAAGATTGAATAATAAAATATTCATTATGCAATTTACAAAAGGCGCCAATTATAGAAATTCCCCATTTAATGCAAAATAAATATAAAAAATTATCTAACTTCAGTTGACAATTCAAACGAAGCTTTAGGATTCACCATCAAACTTCATTTATTTCAAAAAGTCATCATTTGAGCTCATGGGCGTCTATTTGCTCAAGATATTGCACTTTTTATTAACTTCCTACTTTATAGCTGACGACAAAGCTATGACTGGCCATCTTCGACACTGATTTCTTGGTGACCAGATGATGCTGAGACTGAACTGGTGAATTCATTACGAAGCCTGCTGAACATGTAGAAACCCTAGTTTCCCCCTGACACTGCTTCTGACTGAGTTTTAAGTTTTTCTGAAGGTTTTAGGTTTTTTTATAAATTTTTGATGTTTTAAGCACTCAATGCAATATGGCGATTTTTGCAAGTAATTGAAATAAATTCAAATAAAATAGATCCACTCTAAATGACGAGAGAATTTGATATTAATAAGGATGCCAGTCTTTATTTGATCTTCTATAAAGATTACAAAATAAACCCAGTCACATGCAATGAATAAAATAATGACTTTTCAATATTTAAAGAACCTGGTTTTGCTGCAACAGTAGTACAGATTTGTTCGGCTGAGTCAAGTAATGCTCTTCTCCCTCTGACTGATGATCTCTGGTGACTCCCAGATGGTTGGCGCCTCCTTTGATGCAAACTGGAACCCACTAACAAAGGCGTTTCTTTTAATCTGATGAGTACGGCTCTTGCAAATGGTACAGCCTGCTGTACAGAAGTACGGCTGAGCAGTAACAGCAATTAATTCAAAATAAAATGTACGGCCTTTGATGAATCTCTAACAATCTCTGAAATAGGCGCTTGAGCTTGAATAGAATGAATCTCTGCTGGCAACTGTTGCTCTTTAACCTCTGAAGGTGAAGGTACGGCCTGGTACAAGAAAGTACGGCCCCTTTAAAAACAGCAGCAATAAATAATAAATAGTACGGCTCTTCTGTGATCTCCAGAACAACAATGAAATAGGAACTTTGCTGAGTGTATATCTTCTGAATGGATCCTCTGTGCAAAACCTCGTCTGAATAAATCCCTTTGAAACCCTGATGAAGAAAACTTCTGTAAATGAATAACCTGTGAACTTCAATGATCTCTTCTGGATGAAGAAATCTCACAACTGGCAGTAAATCGGGTGATATCTCACACCTTCTGAACTGATTCAATGGAGATGGCTCGTTCTCCAACGAATATCGAACTCAAACCCTAAGGTCTCCGTTCTCTGGCAAAGCCTGATCAAATTTCAATTCATAAAATATCATAATGGCCCAGAAACCAAGGCAAATCCTCTTTATTGCACAAAAGTGCGATTTCCTTAAAGATAGGGAAATATTAAATATTTGACATTTTAATTCTTTTAATTCTTCAATAGTCTTCGTCAAATATTTTTAATATTAAATTAATCGTCAACTGGCCCCTTTTAATGTTGGGCGCCCCCTCAAAAGGAATCACTTAAGTTATAATTAAAATATTATAACTTTATATTATATTCATCAAATAATTAATATTTAATTAATATAATTAAATATTAATATCTCCCTATTCATTGATGACTGACCGTCTAAACTGCATTTTAACTCAAGGGATTCCAACATCAAATCTCATAATCGCTAAAATAGCGGGTCCCACATCGCCGCTAGGAGTAAAATAGTATTCGCAAAGGGATCTCAAACGAAAAGCCAATTGATCAAAATCATATCTGTGAGCCAAGCTCCGAAACAACCCTCTAACCACTCTGTCAGCCTACGAGGGTCTCATGATAGGCCAATCTCACGATCTCTGATGCTCGCCAAAAATGGGGACATGACAGAACAAGGAAGAAATGTTTGCTGGGAGTCATCACTGCAAAATCCATCATTTAACACCCTGAAAAATTAGGCGCCCTTGATTAAATTCATTTATAGGTACCACTTAACCATTTCTTCAAACTGCCATCTGACGCTTCAAACAGCTGCTGACGGCAAACAGTGAACCCTGCTGACAGGCAACCAAGCTCACTGCATGACTAGAAGCATTCTGCATCCAATGGATATATGCAAGGTATTTGAAAAGTGCATTAAGGGCCTGAAAAGTAAAAGCACCCCTGAGCTACAGTTGCACTGACACCATTTTGACCAAAGTTGAACTTTCATCCAAGTACCCTACTTTGTCCTCCGATACCAAGAGCTGGAATGGCCCAATTCGTGCGCCAACTGTCTCTTTGCATAGCTAGGAGCATTGAGAAGAGATATCTCTAGAGATGACGAAGTAAGAAAATTGCTTCTAAGACCTCAAAAATACAAGTGCGTTTTTTATTTAAAATATACGCTCCATACTCGGCCATTTTCCGGATGTCTTCACTTTTCAGCATTTTACAAAGACCTCTCACGTACGAGCGTTTGCGAAATCCCGAAGGCTGACGGCTAGGCTCGTTGGATAGCTGGAGTAATTACCCTCAAATCCCGTGAAGACTTGGAATGTGAACAACCTCATCTGACAAGCCTAAAAGCTGGGCGCCACTGACCTATGGAAATACAATGAATATTCTATGCCAGTTTGCCTGTGAAATTACGTGCTTGGTAGCAATGCTGTCACGACCACTCAGAATGTCGGATCAACAAGCAGGATGGTGCATTACGAAGCCATACTAAAGTAGCATTGATGTCAGGAAGACCTCATTAGCAAACTGGATCATCTCAAGGGTCATTTTGAAAAGCGCCCTTGAGCTACAGGTGCACTGGAAAAACAACTAAGAAGCTTAAGGATGTGAAATCTCTTCATAAGCTCATCTTCAGACATCGACTACCGGAGCTCTAGGACTCGGATGACTGCGTTTGATATCTTGTCGGATAAGCAGACTAGCCGTGAAGAGATTGACTACATCAATCATCAAAAATACCAAGATCCAACACCCCTTTAAGAAGGGCGCCCTCAAGCTACAGGCGCGCCAAAGCTAGAAAAGAACAAGCCTCTGCAATTTGGAACTTTGGAATCTTCAACTTCTGTCGCCAGTTGCCGGAGCTACGGGTCTCGGAAAACCTCGCAGGATAGCTCATCGGAGAGGCAGACCAATTCTAAAGAGATCGACTGTAGTTATGAGCATTTATCACAAAATTTAAGGCTTCAAAAAGAAGGGCGCCCCTGGGCTACAGGTGCGCTTTCTTTTGCTTTCCTCTGAGAAATCTTCATAATTTAATCACTAAAAACTCTGTCTTGACCACTGAAATGATCATACGAAAGCATAAGTGTCGCCGTGAAATGCTTCTCCATCGTGAAATAACTCATTTTGAGTCTCTGCTTCAGGTTCTGATCAATAGAACTGACTTTGACTGACAAAATACTGACAAAACTCCATGCTTGATATTGCCCAAAAACTGTATTTTACATCATTTTAGCAAGATTTACTCTTTTAAACAAAATGTCTTGAAGAAGCAAAAATTTTGGTTTTGGGTACAACACTTCTGCAGTAGTGCTGGTCAAAAAGAAAGATGGCACAATGCGTATGTGTGTTGACTACCGTGCATTGAATCAAAAGATAATCAAGAATAGATATCCTATTCCTAGGATAGATGAGCTTATTGATGAGCTCCATGGAGCTATGTTTTTCTCGAAGATTGATCTTCGTTCGGGTTACCATCAAATTAGAATGAGGGAAACGGACATAGAAAAAATAGCATTCAGATGTCACTTTGGGCATTTTGAATTTCTTGTCATGTGTTTCAGTTTGACAAACGCTCTAGCAACATTTCAATCTTGTATGAACAAGATTTTTAGACAGCAGTTGAGGAAGTTTGTGCTCATCTTCTTCGACGACATCCTCATTTTCAGTAAGTCATGGGAAGAGCACCTTAAGCATTTGGAAGAAGTGCTTAGTCTTTTGGAAACAAAATGTTTGTTTTCCAAAGAATCAAAGTGTGAGTTCAGGATGACAAAACTATTATATCTTGGCCACATTATCAGTGCAAAGGGTGTGAAAGTTGATCCTGAAAAGATAAGAGCCATTCTTGATTGGCCAACTCCAAAGAATGTTTCTCATTTGAGAGGATTTTTGGGGTTATGTGAATTCTATAGAAGATTTGTGAAAGGATATTCTCATCAAGTAGCCCCTCTCACAGATCTTACAAAGAAAGGAGCTTTTCTTTGGACCAAGATGGCACAAGAAGTTTTTGATAAGTTTAAGAAAATCATGAGTACATGTCCAGTGGTGGCTCTTCCGGATTTTACAAAACCATTTGAATTGCAATGTGATGCTTCGGGTGAAGGTGTTGGAGTTGTTCTAATGCAAGACAAACATCCCATTGTCTTCGAAAGCTGGAAGTTGAGAGGAGCAGAAAAAACTTACTCCATTTATGAGTTGGGTGCACACTGGGTCTTTGAGGAGAAATTCCAACACTTAGCGATTTCTTTTCATGATTTTATCTCCTTTCAAAGTATTAATATTGTCTCGGAGTATTTGCTCCATCACTTCAAGTCCTCCCACTTTGGTCCCGGCATTCATCTTGCAAAACAAATAAAAGAAGAACATCAAAACACCTTATAATATAAATTCTCTTTACTTACCTGATATCCATGTTTTGATCTCCAAGGTCTGAGTGATCTCCAGATCTGATAGGGTTCATCATTTTTCTCTAGCCAACTTTTGCCTCCATAAATTTTCATCATGGGCACATTCAGTATCCTGATGTTTTCATCTTCTTGCCTAAGCAATCGTTCACCTATCTTGCCCATCTTCTGTCCAGAGCTTGATGCTTGAGTTTCACTTCATCTTCAGGGCGCATCCTTTTATTTTCATGACTTAGACAAAATTTCCCCTTCTTGAGGGCGCATTTTAGAAGGCTCCTGCTTCATCACCTGCCTTAGAAAATTTTCATAACTTCACTTTGGCTTGGAAAATTATTCCCCCTTAGAAATTTCATCAAAAATCACTTAGGCATCCATCTTCAATTTATAAGCCAAGTGTAATGTCCCCATTTTGGCCATACGCTCTTCTATGATTGATAGCCTATTTTCGGAAATCCGTAGGTTGATCAGAAGTGAAATTAGGGTCCTTCGCTTGGTGGTTTTTGGCATTTCTATGAATTTACTATTTTTAGTAAGTTCTAATTTTGGCAGTGGTCCAGTTGGCAGCACTTCAGTGAGTTATCTTTTGTTGGAGCAATTGAGTTATTTTGGTTTTGGCTTTAGAAGAGCAATTTTTGGAGAAAATAATTGATTTCAAGGCATTAATGTTATATTTTAAAATTGACCCCTTGGCCTAGTGCATTAACTTGAAGTTGTTTTAAAAGGTGGACATGAAGGGGGACGCCACATGAAGAGAATATTTAATATTTTCTAAAGTTATTTTATGCCTTGAAGTTGGACACCATATTGAGAGGAAATAAAGTGTTTTCAAATTTAAATTATTTCAAAAAAGGAGTTTAGGTGTCCCATTTCTTGGAGGGAGTTATGGAATTTGAAAAGTCACCTCCAATTCTATAAAAGAGAGAGTTTGCTCCAGCATTTATCATCCATTGTTTATGCTAATGTTATGCTGTCAAAATGACATTTTGAATTTGGCTTCGAGGAATGCTTACCTCCTAGCATTTGTCCAATTTCGTGTTTGAAAGATAACACCTAGTTGGTTATTGCTGCTTCTCATTCAGACTAGCAGATTTGGGCTTCAAAGTAGAGAATTTTGGTGATGTTTTTTAGTTTTGTGTTGCTGGTATTTCTACAGCTGAAAGTGATTTTTGTTAGCAGTTTTTTGAGCAAATTTAATCTCGTTCTGGGTACTGATGCTGTGTGATTCTAGACCAGGGGCAACCTTTTCCACAAAAGATTGGAATTTAATTCGAAGTATTTTATTTTATCTTGCAAAATCACCCCTTTCAGTAGGCCGTACCATTTCAAAAGGGCATTTTAGTTCGTGATAAATTATTGGTGGAGTTTTGATGCAATTTTGCCATTGCATATTGGGCGCCTATCCTCCAAAGAGTCATTGCAATTCATTTTATTCCATTTGGAGGTATTTTGAAGTAGTTGTGAGCTTTTTATTAATTTACAGTTTGCTGGTTGATCATTTTCAGTTTGCTGGTTATTATTATCAGACCTCTAGAAGTTCAAATTTTGGTTATGTTTCCAGCATTTGAGAGATAATTATTTGTGGTGAACATCTTCTATCAATTTGTGCTTGTTCCTATTGTAAAATCAATTGTAATTTGCAGTTGTTATTCATATTGTAAGACTGTAAACAGTAGTACTGTTCCAATCATTTCTTGCTGCATTAATTTGTGTTTAATTTCTCATATTTGTAACCCCTGGATGGTTTACCGCCAGTGTGGAAAAAGAACTTATTAATCTCTCATTTGTACCCACTGAAAAGTGGTGAATCCCCACTTACGAGTGGATGCCCGCCGCAGCGGATGAATTAGTTTTGCATTGTAATGTTTTTCTCACCACTGTTCAAGTGGTAGCGTGGAAACTCTCATGGCTGGTTATCCGCCTAAGTTCATTTCAGTTTGTAATAGGTACTTTGCCATATGTTAGCACCTCGCCTTCAAAAGGATCTTGTGTGCACATTCTTGGCGTTGAGTCTTATCATTTACTTTCAGTTGTATTCAATTTCAATATTGAGTTATTTAGATCCTAGGGATCCTCTAACCATATGCCCGCCCCTCTTCCTTCAGTGGTTTTAGGGCACATTCTTGGTTAGAGTTACTATTCCGCATCATTTTGGTTTTGGAGCTAACCTTAACGGGTGCGTGTTGCATTGTAATTGATACTGAAAAATCAAGAAAAAATTAAGGGGCTTATTTCAATACTAAGGCCCAACCACTACACCAAAAGACCGGCTTGTTAGTAAGGGCGGCTACCCAGGGTGTTAAGGGCGAGAACTAGGGAGGAATCTTTCACCACCGAAGCCACCATCGGAGAATTTGGAGTCTTACACAAGCCCGTCGGACATGTGGCCGTCAGGATGCACCTAGTCACGCATAGGGGACATTACAGCCCACCACGCTCTGCGGGTCTTGACCTCGAGACCTCGGCTTTGATACCACTAAGGCCCAACCACTACACCAAAAGACCGGCCTGTTAGTAAGGGCGGCTACCCAGGGTGTTAAGGGCAACAACTAGGGAGGAATCTTTCATCACCGAAGCCACCACCGGAGAATCTGGAGTATTACACAAGCCTGTCGGACACGTGGCCGTCGGGACGCACCCATTCGCACATAGGGGACATTACACTAAGGCACTTTATTTTCAAAAATATTTCCCCTTGCCTTAGAAAATTTTATTTGGTCTAGAAAATTTCGTCAACTATGCGCCCATTTTCCACTTTAAAATCTTCAAGAAAGGTGTGAAAAGTTT
This sequence comes from Sequoia sempervirens, assembly GCA_007258455.2. NCBI lineage: Eukaryota > Viridiplantae > Streptophyta > Pinopsida > Cupressales > Cupressaceae > Sequoia > Sequoia sempervirens. The sequence goes on along the minus strand of VDFB02360690.1, from coordinate 43,382 downwards.
TGTTGATGCGATTTTTGTGACCTCACCAATCAGCCGAAGAACAAAATAGTTTGGGGCTACTCCGTTCTCTCTTGATCAAAGTATTCCGCACGCTAAGATTGCAAGAAAGTTCGTGCGTTCAACTCCAAGGTTCCTTAAGTGCGAATAGACCCAGTTTGGTTGATGTGTAATGCTGTGTTCGTACGAGGGGACTTACGCACTTGTTCAGATTTCTCACAGTTAGCAGCTAATGTAGGGTTTGAAGGGGAATTCTCACGTGTATGATTTGGCAGTGTGGTTCTTTTCCTAAAACTAATCAGAAATGTGCGGAAAGTAAAGGGTATAAGGCCTAAGAAACTAATATTCTATTCTAAATGCAGGATATGTGGGGCTTCGTTTCAATAGACTTCAACCAGATTTCACCTAGCCTCACGTCGGACAGCCTCAGCAAAATCGATGCAATCTTCAAGGGAAAGCAAAAGATGTTCAAGTTATAATTTAACATACATACACCATCAGAACAACGCATATAAGTATGTAAACCACAACCGAAGTTAAACACAAAATAATCTCCAGTTGACCACACGAGGCGGACTTATCATCAACAAGCCGCTAGTGGTATGGAATAAAGCGAAGCTATCTCAATAAAACACCACACCAAAATAAGCTACTTGCATGAAATTAAGCTACTTGGATTCGAAAGGAAGAAGAGACCTTGCTAGCTATCTATGACAAGATGAATTCCATCATCAATGAAAAGATCAATTATCATAAAAAGTGTTACACAACAATCTCCTCAAAAGTTTTCAAAGGGAAAACTTTCTTTCTCTTCCACACTAACAAAATGATCTACTATACTCTACTATGCAATCTCTCCAATCTCTAGCTCCAATGCTAATGCCTGATCTAATCCTAATGAATTACAAATGAGGGGGACTCCCCCTTTTATAGCCAGCCAAGTCCCAAAAGACGGCTAGGGTTACAATCAATAGATTGGCCAGAATCGTGCCACCTCAGCCCTAACCCTAAAAACTGCCAGAATAGGGAGTGGTACATTAAATGAATCAAAGATTCCCACTCACTCCCAAAATAGAAAAAGGTAATAAATACTCCATACTCAGTCTTCTAGAAGATCCTCGTCCAGTAGTGTGTTCCCATTTGCCTTCTCTCTGACTGCCAACTCAACAAATCTGCTAAGTACGGCCTCAACCTCATGAACTGAAATCGGTGGAACACAATCTAACTGAAACTCTAGCACCGTGACTGAATGCTCGTGCCTTGTACAAGATTTTCTCCAAGCAGCTAAGGAGTCCTGCGTGTTCTGGATCAAAGTGGAGAATGTAGCAGTATTCTCGAAATCATCCTGTACAAAGGTCTTAACATCTGCGAAGAAAGGCACCAGCAAACCCCTCAAATTATCAAAATTAACTTCATCTGGATTCAGCCGCCTAGCAAATATAGCCTCAAAGGTATTCTGGACTCCATCTATAATATTGGCCATAGCCTTATGTACTCTGGCTGAATCTACCTGTGCCGCATCGAAGAAACCACGCCCTGTGATAGCCGAAGAATACCACCTAGAGAAGTCATATCTGCCATTCGCCTGAATGACACCTCCATCAATCAGCAACTGCAATGGCACATGCCTCAACACCTCAAGGCGCTGGATCACCTTACTCTGATAGATAGAGGCATCGCCCCAAGCATGATCCACCGCATCCATCCGTGTCAAAATAGTAGAGGCCTGTTGAAAAGCAAAAGATAGATCCTCCATAAATTTCTCTGTCTCCACACGAACTCCTGTGACCCACTTATCTGCCTCCTGTGCCATCCTCCCCAACTCTACTAAGCCGCTGATCGACTCTCTAGGAATATCTGCTGGAGGCTCTATCACTGGTACATCCTGCCCTCGAGAACGAGACAACTGCTGAACATATCCAATCAAGGCCTTGTGTTCTCGCTTAAGCTTCTTATATTTTCCTTCTTTCTTGAATAACCTATCCTTGAGGGCAAGGAAGGAGTTATCACACTCCTCAACAATCTGAGCACCAGTAGGGCGTCCCAAGTCCAAAGTCGTGACCACATAATTCTCAGGAACTGCTTCATTCCGGTCACACTCGACTCGTGGGAGAGCCATCCTCATCAGTGGAAATCTTCGAAAATTTCCTTGCCTTCTTCTTCGGTGGAGGTGCACTGATCCTGTTTAAAAACTCTTCCATCTCAACTGCTGGATCAAGCTCCTCACTGGGGCTTCTTCTCATTCTATCCTTAAGCCAATCGGGCACCTCATACAGTATGTCGAAGGGCTGCTGCTCCTGTGCCTCGACTTCCCTAACCTGTTCAACTTCTTCATCATTCTGGCGAGGCTCGTCGTCCTCAAGTGGCTGAGTATCACCTGACACCATATCATCATCATTGCCATCGTTCATGGCCTCCTCTAATTCCTGCTGAAACTAAGGGTCAATAATAGTCCCCTCATCATCATGCTGATCGATCCTAATAGGTACATTGGCACTCTGGCCAATCGACTCCCTCCGTGGAGGCTGGATATCATCCTGTACTACCGGTACCTGATTCACTGCAATCCTTTGATCAGCAAACAAAGACACCTCCTGTATGCTTAGAGAACGTGTCTCCAATGGTGCTGCCACTGTGACTCGTGGAGGCTCTGGCTGAACTATTTCTTTCTTTCTGGACTCTGGACCCCGTGTAATCTGTTTCTTTCTTCCTGTGGTGGGCGTCCGGTAATCTCCCATCATATTGTAAGTCAAGGCAATTGACCTACTCTTCAATCTGTTTACTCGCCTATCAACCCATGCCCTGGTGAATGTCATAACTGGGATAGAGAGAGTATCCAAATCTGCAACCTCGGGCTCTGACCAATCTATAGGTGGAAGTGGAGTATCCTAAACAGCTGCGTAATCCGGATGGACTACATCCATATCCTCATTGACATGGTCCGGAACTGGCACAACCTCACACTCCCTGATCAGAGTAATCGGCAACCGAGAGAACATTCTTTTCCTTACTTCAATTTCATCAACTGCATCAGCCCAGTAATCTTCTATGGTGGCCTTATGCTTGAATTCCTCTGACAACACCCACTTGATGTTATGATGCGGGTCATAGTGTTGTCGACTTGTGTGATATGAGAAGTGATAAAACTGAAGCTCACTTTCAGCTTCTCTAGCTGCTTGTATCGAAGGACACACCTCATCCGAGTTGCCCATCACAATTGGAAACTCTATCCCTCCTTTCTTTTTCTTCTTTTGAATTTTGTCAAAGGCCAGCAACTGTCTGGATATCTCTAGCATCAATATTTTATCTGTCGGGTACTTAGGCAGCCTATATGGGTATGAGGAAAAACCTTGCAGCCTAATATATGAAAATCTCGGAAACTGTATGAACCAGCACCCATACCTTTCAATTAGCTCCTGGGCATCTCTAGAGATTCTATGATGTAGCCTCTCCTGAAGCAGCCTCGTGATGTACATAGTGAATGAATCGTTGACACGTTTGTAGTAGGTTGTGCTTGACAGGTGCAACTGTGCACACGCCTCATGGATTTTGAACTGATGAGAGCCGCATCCCACAGGTTCTTTGTAAGAAATCCCCTTGTACCTTGTCATTCGTGCCAACATATAAATGAGATAGGAGCTCATATAAAATGTCTTCGTTCTCCTCAAGCTCAGGAGCTGCTCATGTATATTGTCGCTTATCATCTCAGCCCAATTGACATAATCCTTGCCTTCTAGCACCAGGTTGATGTAATAAAACATCCAAGGCTCAAAAATGTAAGACTGTGGGCAACCACCAACCCTGCTCAGCATCATGATGAGATCACAGTATTCTTGTTTCAGGTCCTCCGCTATGATCTGTTTTGGCAACTTCGCACGAGATGGCTTAGGAGTGCTCATCCAGTGGGTGTTAATTGTATCCATGCATCTCTCGAAAGCTGAAGCATACATCCGCTCCGCTCGCTCCCTGGATTTGTAAATCATGTTCCTGTGCACCGGGATCCCGAAAGCTTCACCAATGGCTGCCGGAGTAAGATTGGAAAGCACTTGGCCATCTGGTGACATGATCGACCGGTGTTCCTTCTCGTAGCAATTAGCACACTCTATTATCAGCTCTGAGCACTGAATGGCTGGCGGAAAACCAGCAGCAGCATATAATCCACTCCGAACAATGTTGTGCGAAGTAGCTGAAGCCCGATGACTTCCAATTCCAAACAGCCTGTTCTTGAAGGTCTCCAGGTTGACAGAGCCCAGGTTAGTGTCTGTCAACTTGCCCAGCTTTGAAATAAACTTAGACTCTGGCATGAATGTCTTGCTCAGCTTCTTGATCATAGCTTGTCTTGAGGCACCATTGTCCTTTCCAGTTGTCCTCGCTTCAGCCATCTCAGCTTCTTCTCTTGAATAAGTTCGAATTCCAACACTTAGAACAGATTTCTAAGTGGACTTTGATGACTTTAATTTACTATCAGCAATCAGCAATTTCAATAATTTCGTATCAGCAATTAGCAATCAGCAAACTTTTAAAACTCTCAACTACTTCTTTGCTTCAAGGCGTCTTTCTTAACTGGCAACTTCGACTAAGCTCAATCAAATTTCAGCCACTAGCAAAGTCGTACCTCTCAGCACAAGCAACTCTGGACTTCAGCAAAACTTCAAACTCCTTCAAGCTTCAACAACTCACTGCAATGCTTCACTCTCAGAGCAAGTTCGACTTCCTCAGCTGTGAAAACAAGTGAAAAACTTCTCCATTTTATAGCTAAAATTCGAATTCTAGAAGTTAATTTTAGCCAGTGCCATTAAACTCCACTACTCCACTTCAAGAATTCGAATTTTCCCTCTCTGGTGTTTCTGACACTTGTCTCCAGTCGTCGGGAATCTTGTTCTTCTAGAAACTTGACTTTGACTGGCGCCTTTGAATTTCTTTTCGAAAAAATTTAATTTAAATTCATCATTTTTTTACTCACCAGTTGGAGCTCTGTCATTTGAAATCGAATTCAACTTTTCTTCTGCTCTGGAAAATTCATCCTCAAAGAATTTAATCAAAATTATCTAGGCAACTGACCTCAGATTCATCATTCGAAGAAAATTCACTTTGAAAACACATTTTATTCATTTTTGCCTTAGAAAATTTAAAATTTTCCCTTAGGAAAATTCACAATTTGAGCACTGATTAAATTCCTCACTGAAAAAGTGTCGGCGAAGTTTGAACGACTTGGAAATCCATTCATCATTGCAAATGTTCAGTACCCAGAAGCAAATTTTCTTCAGAATGTCTCGAATCCATGGGTACCCAACGAACGGGTTCATTTAATTTTTCGAATTTTGAACCTTAGAAAAAAAAATATATTATTTTCACCATTTTAAATTCGTTCTTCGCCTGTGATCATCCTGTGTTGCTCTGACTTCTTGAAAAATTTGAATCATCTCGCATTTTGAGAACTTGCCTTAGAAAAAAATTTCTTGTTTGCCAGTGGAGAGGAATTTTTTTTTTATATCAACTTCGTTTGGAAGAATTTACTCATTCCCGGCACGCCTTATTTCTCACTTCATACTTCACACTTGAAAGGCAATTTTATTAAAATTTCTAACGCCTTAGAGGAGTTCTCCAACACTTAGAAAATATTTCACTTTCTACTTGAGGCGCCTAGCACACTTCATTTTATTCCACCACCTTAGGCGTATCACACTTGAAGAAAATTACGCCTAGCATATGCCTTAGAAAATATTTTTAACACCTTATGACTCCTTCATCACCCTTGGCGCATATAGCATTTTACTTCCACCACCCTCAAATATTTTCCAACACACACCACGCCTTAGAAAATTTTCACACCTTCAAGATATTTAAAATCACCCTAGGCGCCCAACACTCTTGGAGAAAATCACGCCTAACTCACCTTGGGCGCATTCTTAGTGTGGAGGAGGATAACGCCTATTTTTTACCACTTTTCACCACGCTTTGGCAAATTTTTCACCTTAATTACCACCTTTATTCACCTTTCACATCCAAACATGGGCGCATTTCTATGTAGGAGGAGGATGAACTTGCCACCATGTCCCTTGTGACCCTTCATCTTCTTTATTTTCGTCTTGACATGCACAAGTTTGGGCGCATTTTGCCTATGGAGGAGGACGAAATCTTTGACTTTGTTGACTCTCCTTCACCTTGGGCGCATTTTGATGTGTGTGAAGGATAAACTTTTTCCAACGCCTCAAGAGTGACTCTTCGCCTTCCAAATTTCGTCTTCACATGCATGACTTTGGGCGCATTTTGCCCCCTGAGGAGGATAAGAAACTTTGACCGCTTTGACCTCCTTGTGCTTTGGGCGCATTTTGCCTTGTGTACAGGACAAGCTTGCATTTTGGGCGCATTTTACCCTTGCTGGTGGATGAAAACGTTTGACCTTGTTGACTTTTCCTGCCTTGGGCGCATTTTGGTGCCTGAGAAGGATAAACTTCAAGTTGGGCGCATTTGGAGGGGTGAGGCGGATTTTCTCATGCCTTAGAAACTTTTTTAAACTTTTCCCTCTTTCATTTTGGGCGCATTTCCTTATGCCTGCTGGATGAAGTTCCGGACTTAGACAAATTTTCATCATCTTTCGCCAGCTTATGTGCCCGCTATTTATAGTAAGTCTTCTCAATTTTGCACTTCTGAAGTTCGGATCAACTTGAAATTTCAAACATAGCTTCTTCATAACCCTATCAACCTGTCGACACTGCCACTTTTAGTCACCCTGCTATTTATATCCTGCTTCTGAAGGTGGCTTACTATAAATAGTAAGCTCATGTTTCTGATAGCTCCCAAGCTCCGATCGAGTTGAAATTTGAATGAGGCGATCCTCACCACGTGACCTTACTGCTGACACTGACGCATGCAACTGATTTACTATTTTTAGCATGTTTCCAATTTGACTTACTATAAATAGTAAGTGCTCCGTTTGACTTGAAATTTCACCAGCAGATAGCCTGAAGAGCGCTGATCGCGGTGGTTTACACCGGATTTCGAAGATTTTGACTTTTGATGCCTATTTTTAGGCTCCGAAGCTGGAAACCCTAATTTGCATTGCATGCATATCAAAAGATCTTCGTTTGTCTCTGTTTCTGCGGCACTGCGATCGGCTCGTGAATCTGAACTGCTGGGAAGCGGCTGCCGGGACATACCTGCTAAAAATAGCAAGTTCCTTACTGAGTGAGAATCCTCGTTTGCATGTCACACCATCGCGAAGCTCTCGGAAAACCCATCAGGAATCACCCGACATGCAAAAGAAACCTCGACATGCAGACCCTAAAAATAGCCTCGGAAGGCTGAATCCTGAAAGTGGTCATCTCGACTTGCATGTTACGTCATCGCGAAGGTCTCGAAAAACCCAAAAGGAATATCCAGACATGCAAAGAAAAACTCTGCATCTGGACCCTGAAATCCGTCCCGGAAGCAGGACTGCTAAAAATAGTAAGTTATCTGTTTTCGCTCAAATCTTGCACGCGAGCAGCCTGATGTGCTCTGAATGCTGTGTGACTGTCGGAAATTCAAAAATGCTGACAGATTGCCCTGAAATTTCACCCTTACTAAAAATAGTATCTCAGAATCTGATGAAATTTCGCTGAGAGCTTGCTGGAAGCACACTGACAACAACGTTAAGTTCAATTTTCAATTTACTTACTTTATTCGACCCTTGTACTAACCAGGAAGACAAAACCCTAATTCTCAGACTTGGCCATATTTCATGTTAAAACTCAATGACGGACGCAACCCCCCGAAAGACAAACACCAGAAAAGAGACAGAGCAGGAGAGAGAGAGAAAAACCCAAGCCAAAAGACCGGAACGGAGCAAAATTTAGGGGGTCCCCATCTTGAATGGGGCAATGTGTGAAAAGGTCACAACAAGTTTCAAAATTATTCCCATTAGAAGATATCGAAAACCCACAAAAAGATCTCCCCCTCAGAAGATATTTTTCAACTATATTATTCATGTGTGCCCTTGAAGGGGGTCATTTAATTTTTTACTCTTGAAAATATTTCTCACTAATGTTTATTCACCTCTCAAGTCTGGGCACATATTGGAGGGTGTACTTCCACTTCAAATACTTAGAAATTTTCTAACTCATTCTCTTTCCAACATGGGCGCATTTTACCTCCTTAGCCTCCATTTCTCTTGCCTTAGAAAAATAATCAAATTTCCCTCTTCCTCTAGGGCGCATTTGGGGGTGTGGACTTCCATTTTGTTGCCTTAGCAAGTTTTCACTAGCTCATTCCAACCAAGGGCGCATTTTAGACCATGTACTTCCATTTAAAACCCTCAAAAACATTTTCAAGCCACCATCTCTTGCTTGGGCGCATTTGAGGCCATGTGCTTCCATTTTTCATACTTAGAAAAATTTCTAACTTCCTTTCAACTACCTTGGGCGCATCTGAGAGGGGCCACTTCCACTTTTTCTCCCTTAGACAAATTTTCATCTACCTTGTTCACCTAGGGCGCCTTTAGAGGAGTGCCACTCATGATTTTTGTGACTTAGAAAAATTTCCAAGCAACCTCCATGCTAGGGCACATTTGAGGGTGTATGCTCCGAGTTTCAATGCCTAAGCGAAAAAATTTCTTCATCCAACATCCTCTTGGGCGCATTTTGCCCTTGAGCTTCCAAATTTCATCACTTAGAAAATTTTTTTAACTCAGCTTCCCATCAAGGGCGCATTTGAGGGGTCTTCCTTCCATTTTGTTAGACTTAGTCAAATTTCTAAGAAGCCTCCATCCTAGGGCGCTTTTGTTGGGGAGGGGGGGGGATGGGTGAGCTTCCAATTTAGATGCCTTAGAAACTTTTCATGCTTCCTTCACAAACTTGGGCGCATTTTGCGGGTAGAGGAGGAATTCTTCATGCCTTATACGTTTTTCCTTCAGCCTCCTTCAAGTTGGGCGCATTTGAGCTTCTCTCCTGCCAGTTTCATTACAGACTTGGAAATTTTTCACCATCCTCTCCTCAACATGGGCGCATTTGGAGGTGTGCTCAGGAATTTCCAAACACTTAGACAGTTTTCAGGCCTTCATGTCAATCTGGGCGCATTTGCTAGGGTGGCCTGCCAGTTTCAAATACTTAGAAATTTTTTCATGCCTCCTGCCTAGCTTTCTATTTTTAGTAAGTTTTGGAGCCCCTGTAATTTCCATGGATTTTCACCATTTTCAAGACCCGATTTTTGTTGACCCTAACCCTCCTGACCTGTTCACACCTACTACCTGTGCTGGCCTACTATTTTTAGTAACTTCTTGATTTTTGAACTTTTGCAACTCCGTTTGACTTGAAATTCGCTCCATGGGGTCCTCGTAACCTGTTTGTCCTGTTCACACTAGTGCCTTGCGCTGACTTGCTATTTATAGCCCTGTTTCAGAAGTGACTTACTATAAATAGTAAGTATTCAAATTGTGCCCAAAATTTACCAATGGATTGCTTGAAGGATGCTGATCGCGATGGGATACATCAATTTTTTAGTTTTCTCAAGTTTTACTCCTTATTTTGAGTCTCGAAGAAGGAAACTCTAGTTTGACTTGCATGTGCCTCGAATGGCCTTCGTTTGACTCCGTTTTTATTGCATGTTGCTTTGTTCATGATACTGAAGTGCTGGGGAGCCGCTGAGTGATCGTGCTAAAAATAGTAAACCCCTGAAAAAGTGACCAACCATCTGTCGGATGTGTTTGCATGTCACACTACCCGAGAGATCTCAAAAAACCCAACAAGTTGGTCTACATGCGAGCACTGGCTAAAAATAGCAAGTTCCTGAAAAATGATCAACTTGTCTTGCATGTCACATTGTTGCGAAGCTCTCGAAAAACCCATTAAGAATATCCTAACATGCATTGAAAATTCCTAGATGCAAACCGTTGAAATAGCCTCCAAAGCCTGAATTGCTGAAAGTCCTCATCTCGGCTTGCATGTTATATCATCACGCAGGTCTCGAAAAACCCAAGAAGAATATCCTAACATGCATTGAAAATTCCAACATGCAAACCCTAAAATTTGCTCCTGAAGGTGATACTTGGTAAAAATAGCAAGTTGTCAAAATTAGCTCAAAAATTGCAAGTAGGTAGCTTAAAGTGCTCTAAGCACGGTGTAGCAATCAGAATGCAATTAGCCAACTCAAATTGACCTCAAATGAGCCCAAAGAGCAAAAACCCTAATTTACAGACAGACAAAATTTCAATTTAAGCTCAAAGATGGGCACATCTCCGGAAAGACAAGCAGAAAAGAGAGAGACAGCGGGAAAACCAAAGCCAAAAGATGGGAACAGAGCAAAAATTAGGGGGTCCGCATTTTGAATGGGGTGATGTGTGAAAAAGTCACAACAAGTAGTAGCCGTGTTTCTCCACTAAGTAGGATCTTCTCTTTTCTCAAATATGAAACTCCTCGGGCTATTGATAATGTCCTTTTGCTCGCCTTCAATTAGCATGAAATTTGGCTAAATAATAGTAGCAGTAAGATTTGGTTGTTGAACAGGAGCAGTAGGACGTCAGATGGTCATTCCTGTGTCATAAAGCATAAGCTTTCTTGAAGTTTTATGCCTCATGCCCCACAGTGGGCGCCAAAAAACTATTGGCATTTCAATTTGCACCTCTAGAGTGTAGATTGGAAATGGACAGCTATGCATAGTTAGACTGCTCTTCAAATTTGGAGAGGAAGCTCCCGCTTTCTTGATTATGTGTAAAAAGAAATGTTTAAACTACTTGCCAATCTTTTTATTCTCAGCTTGAGAGCACAAGGTTTATAAACTCTTTGCGTCGTAGCTGAGGTTTTCTCTGGTTTCATAACTTCAACTACAACTAGGCCTAAACTAATGACGCTTCTAACTTCTCAAGTAAATTCAGAGCAAGAGAGTTAGAAGTAAACAAGGAATGTTGGATAAACACAAAGCTTAAACAAATTTGTTTCCGAGACACATCTAAAGAGTCATTGTACTTTTAGATGTAAGCCGAGATAAAGATTATGAAAGCAAAACATGAAACAATAACACTGAAAGATTTTGAGACTATGGATCAACGCAAGGTAGGCATAAGATTTATTTCCTCAAATTCCAATAGTAATAACACATCTGGGACAATAGATTGTAGCTAAAATAGGTATACAATTTACGATCAAACCGAATTACACTTGACATAGTTGAACATATACCGAATAAAAAAGTAGCAGGTCAAAATAAGTTCAGCATTTTGTTATCACAAGCATGGTTAAGAAAATAATGAACAAGGCTGCTCTTATTTATACACAAACACAGGAGTAGGGAACCGTAAAATCTCCTTGTGTTAACAATTAGTCTTGCCAACATACAAGCTTTATTCCTATGTCTAAACAAATATAACTAACAGTTAACAGATCGAACACTAAAAAAAGCTCTAACTGTACAATAGATATCTCCAGTGATAGATATGCATGAAAAGAGGACAGCAAGTTAAACTCGAAAATAAATCGAGTTAATTGCTGATTTAAACTCTATCCTTGGAAAACGTTGCATGCCTTAACTAGTAGTTCACTCATCGACACCTTGAGCAAACATGTCCTCCAGAAAGCTATTAACTATCTCTTTGTTTGGAACACTGATACTCTTTAGCACGATGAACTATCTCTGTAACATCTCTTTGCCATTTGCGATCAAATTTAGAAACTCTCCTCTTTTGAGCTACTTCATCAAATCTTGCTGACATTGCTACAACATGACTCAACTTGCAGTCAACAGGGTCACCATTGAAACTACTACGGATAAGGTCTTGAAACTCCGTTTGTACTTCGCCGAGGTCAATGTAAGCACTATCCTCACGTTGATATTGGCAATGAATTTGTGACACAAACATTCTTATGAATTTGAGAATACTTTCTATCTTCTGTCAACAGTCATCCATTTCTACAAATATTGCTTCGTAGGTTTTTACTATGAAGAGGTGTTGTTCTCTCCAAGCAAAAAGCTTCTACTTGTTTTCTTCTGTAGTGACAAAGCATATGCCATTCTCAAGTTGGAAATGATGATCTCGTCTCGGGGCTTCCTTTCTGCTATGTTCTGCTCTAACTCCTGAATTCCTGAGCGAAGATCATGGGTGTTGTACCTCAATTGGTACCTCAATTCGTCCCCGTTGTTTTGTTATGGTTGTCATGGTTTTCCAACTTTCCCACTAGTGGGGAAATATATTCTAGTTAAGAGTTTAGATCACTAGGCTTAGTTTTAATCATATGGGCAGTAATGCCTTGAAGGATATTTTATGACATTTGGGTATGACTCAGCAGTAGAAACAGCTAATGCTTACCTTTTGATTTTCATTTATTGCTTGTTTTTGGCCATTGCTTATGTATGTTTTGAAAGGTTTGTGTTTGCCTTACTGTAATTCGGTTTCATACCCGGCTCCATGGTATCTTGTTACTATTTTTTGTTGGTTTATATATAGTATTGGCTTATCATCTAGGTTTCAAATCTAAGGGTTTCGTTCCTTTGAAATACTTAATCCTTTGTGTTTTACCCCTTTTAATGGGGCTTTATTGGCCATTTATCATCGTTGTTTACCACTAACTTCAGCAGTTTGAGTTCAATTCCCTTGCTTAGGCATTGGTTTCCACCATTTCGTATGGACAGAGTAATTTGTTTATTGATCTTGCTTCGGGATTTCAACAATCTCTTGGTCCAGGACTAGTTAGTTTTAAATCTAAGTTACTTTAAGTTTTTCAGATTATCCTTTGTTTCCTTTTTCTTTTTTCCATAAGTGTTTTTTGATGCTTTGGTTTCGGTTCCTTTTTAGGTTCGGCTTGCTTTTCTATCTAGAATGCATCTTTATTGAGAGCATATTTCTGAAATCATATGGCACAAACTTTTTGTTTGTGGGTGTTTAAGGTAGATATAATTACCTGTGTGCTTGCTTTTTCTTCGGAGTTCCTTTATGTTTCTATTATCTCTGATAATCCTTGCCATTCCTCTGCTCTATTCCCACTCCTTTCTTCCATTGCCTAATCTATGGCTTGGTTAGCTAGGAAATCAGCCGCTTTGTTCGCCTCTCGGTATATATGGCTGATTGATTGGACTTTGATGCTTTGCATTAGTTCCTTTATCTTGTGAACTTTTGATTGTAGATTCCAATCCTTAATTTGACCCTTTCATACTACATTCATGCATACATTCGAGTCACACTCAACTTCTATATTATTTAACCCTTTATTCTTGCATAGTTGCAGTCCCTTGAGGATGGCCTCTATTTCTGCCCTGTTGTTGGTATCGAGTGGTACCTTTGTTGAGATTGCTTCCACCATATTGCCTTCTTTGTTTCTTATTATGCATCCTATGCCTGTGTAGAAACCCTTGTTTCCCCTGACTTCTGAAACTGTGTGTTTTGACTGTTTTTGTGTATTTTGATTTTGTTGGTGTTTTTGCATGAATAGAGAGAATTGCGATTTTGAAAGGAAATTGATATAAAATTGCTAATAAATACAACAAGATCAGATCTAACATAAATAAGTCAGAAACCAATAACTATTGCTTACATTATTTTTGCCATAGCCATTACAATAAGGTATCTCGGAAATACAGGCAAGATAAGACAAATAATAATCAAAAGAACCTGATTTGCAGCAAGCTGAAATGTCAAAGAAATAGTACGGCCTTCAAGATTTTGCCTTCTCCCTCAGCCAGATGCCAGAAGAATAGTCCAGATGTATAGGCGCCAACTGGGTTGCAACCAGAAGATGATAAATGAAGGCGCTTTGGCTTGAACTTGAAAGTACGGCCCTTTATGATATGGTACAGCCTTAGTACAACAGAAGTACGACTTTGAAGCAACAAGGAAATAAATAAAGGTACGACTCTCTCTGGAACCTCTAGATCTAAATGAAATAGGCGCCTCAACTGAAGAAACCCTGCTGGATAAATGTTACACTAAAAACCCTGAATAATAATGCTCTGTGAATGTTCTGTGATCACTTATGAATGAAGAAATCCCTCTGAAAGCAATAATCAGCTGGTATTTCACAGCCTCTAAATCACAACACTGAAAATGGCTCGTTCTCCAATGTCTGTAGACAACAGAAACCCTAGGCTTCGTTCTCCGGAAGAAGACTTGTTCAAAAATCCAATATTCAACATAATAGCTCGAATCCCAAGGCAAAACCCTTATATTCTTGAAAAGTGCGACTTTTCTCAATTGTGCATCATTTAAATAAATTCGAACTTTTCTTTTAATTATTTCAATAGTATTCAATCAAATTTTTAATTATAAATTATAATTAAAAATGACCCCTTCCATGATGGGTGACCCCCTTCAGTAGTTCACTTAAGTTATAATATTAAAATATTATAACCTTATAATATATGCTCCAATTAGTTAATATTTAATTAATCAATTAAATATTAATATCTCCCTCAAGAAGCGTCCGATTCACGAACCGTCTGAAGCTGGCGAAAGAGTGAATGATTCTGCACGTGATCAAACCATACTGCTAAAAATAGCAGGGGTGCCTCGCTGAGTGTTAAATACTGCTAAAAATAGCAACTCAGGCAAATAGTGTCCGAATGAGCCCGAACGAAAGCCAACTGGAGAAATTCTGACAACTGAAGCCAAGCCAAGCTCCATCGACTATCCATCCTATCAGCCTATGAGGGTCGCATAATAGGCTAATCATCAGCTCTGAGAGATGTCAACTGGAAGGGGACATGACAGCCTGACACCCCTGTATTGCCTCTTGAGGCACCATCTATGTTGAGCTTCAATCTACCTTTTGGGGGAGGGTGCCATTTGGCATTTGCTCTTTTCTCCTTTGTGTTTGGTGCTACCTAGTAAAAGGGTGGGATCTTCGGTTGGGTCCATCTTTTCATGATCTCATCATCCTACATTGTAAATTTTGCCTTCCTTTGTGCTTTTATGCTTGAGTTTAACCATTCTGATATATTTCTTTCAATTTATGATATTAATTCTGAAATCATTCTTGATTTTTCCTAGAATATATGCCTATTTCTTTCTTTCCATAAATTCCATATTACTAGTGAAGGAGCAGCCGTCCATATTTTACCCCAGCATGCTTCCTCTTTGAGCTTTGGCCAACTAATAAAAAATTCCCAAAGGCTCTTTTGTCTTGCTGTGGGCCAATTTAATTTTTCTAGCAGCCAATCCCAACATTTTCTTGCAAAGGGGCAGTTTAGTAATAGATGATTTGCGTCCTCATTGTTTTCTTCACACATTATGCACCTATTGGGTCCTTCTATTCCAATTGTTTTTACTGTCCCTTGTTAATATCCTACCATGTAGAGCTGTCCATGTGAAGGCTCTTGCCTTTGGTAGGACTCCCTTTCCCTAGCATAATTTATTTGGCCATGACTTGTTACCTGCTATTTGTTGTATTTGATAATCCAGCTTGACTGAATAATTACCTGACTTTGCTCCACACCAAATTATTCTGTTTGCCCTTCTATTTATGCATACCTACATGTTTTCCAATAATTCCTTTAGCTGAGCCTTGAAGGTTTCATACCATGGGAAGTTATTAATATCCTTCCACCGACACTCGAATTTCTCATTTATGATTACAAAGTCCCTTACTTTCTCTCCTGCACTGTTTCTTATTTGTGGTATGTAAGCTTTTAGTTCGAGATATTTGTTGAGTGGTTTGTATCCACCCCAGGAATCCATCCAAAAGTTTGCCTTCATCCCATCATTAACCTGCCATGTAAGATGGTCTTGTACAGGGGTGAATTTGCACCCCTTATCCAAATTCCCCTATTACCCTTCTCCACTTTAGAAAACCAAGTTTAGAGGCTTAATTCCACCTAAGCCCATTGCTTTTGTCACACTTGGCACCTATTTTGAGCATCGATGGAGGCATTTCTATCAGGGACACCCACGCGGTGCACAGATGTCCACATGGCACGCTTACGTCCCTAGCAGATTTTGCGGCTGAACCTGCAGAGGCGTTACACTTTGTTGTACCCAAACCAAATTTTTTGCTTCACTAAGGCATTTTGCTTAATTGAGTCTTAATCTTGTTAAAGTGATGTTAGAAGGTCATTTTTGGGCTTTTTAAGTATGGAGTTTGTGTTAGTTTCATGTCAGTCTGTTACTGAAGAAATTCAAGAAAAGTGAAAATCTGAAAGAAAATCATCAAAATTTTCTATCTCTGAAGAGGGGAGCACATTTTCAAAAGGGCGCCCTATCTTTTAGGGGCTCAGATCCTGTTTTTAGGGTTTGTCACCTCCAGCAGGCATTTGTCCGGCATCACGTCAGCTTCGCAATGGGCTATCAAGCCTGTCAAACGGACCAATTTCGTGCAAGTTACGGAAGATATAGTGCAAAACGAGAGGGAAGTCAAAATTGGTCAACACTGGAAAAAAAAAAGCAGCTTTTGAGAAAGGCGCCCATCTTTTTGAGGTGTCAAATGAAGGTTTTTGACTGAATGCCACCCAAGATGTTTGTCTCACATTTGTTCAGGCTTCACGACGCATCCGTCAGTGGGTGAATCTGAGTTGCAAAAGTGCCTGAACCAGAGGTCAAACATAGGGTCAAATCCTAGTCAAAATATCAAGGAAGAAGCAAAAGAGCACTTTTTCATAAAGGCGCCTGAGCTTTTCAAACCTTTAATGCCTTCTTTTTAATGATCTCAGATATTCAGTTTGTCTGTGTTACGTTCAACTTTCCTGTAAGAACCCTGGTGGTTCTCAACCCCGAAACCCTAACTGAAACTGATGTTTTTTGCAAGTTTTTGTGTTTTTGCAATTTTTAGAGGTTTTTGACAAATACAGGAAAGCTGCGATTTTCTAAGAAATGCTTGGAAAATTCATAAAAATTCATATGACAATGGAAATGTATAAAAATTACTCATATCATTGAGGCGCACCAATACATTTATTTTCCAGAGCTTTTACAATGCAAAAATATGGCATATGAATGAAATAAGAATTTATTTTGTTAAAAAACCTGATTGCTGTTGCAGCAAGATGCCAGAATGATGAGATGGTACGGCTAAATGGAATGATGGATCTCTGGTCTCCGGAAATCACTGCTGAGTCTCTAGAACCCTAGGCGCACCCAAGCTAACTGTCAGAGACTGGAGAAGAAAGGCGTATCCCTCTGAAAAGAATAGTACGGCCTGGAAAGTACAGAAAAAGTACGGTCTGCTGCAGCAATAATAAATACAGTACGGCTCAAGGAAATGAAAGCCAGATCCCTGTAAATGATATCTCTGATGGAACGCCCCTGCTAACTGGTGATGTTCTCTGAATATTCTTCTGAAATCGATTCAATAAGTTCAACTGTAACTCCTGAATGAAGTCACCCATATGCAAGCTTAAACTGGTATTTCACAGCCTCAGTCTGCCTAATTCCTGAAGAGTTTTCGTTCTCCAGAAATGAATCGTCTGCCAAAAACCCTAAGGTTTGCAAACTCCCATGCTCAAAGCAAAAAGACAAATTAGAATAATATTTTCATAATGGTTCGATTTGTCTTTGAATGAATATATATCTCCTTGTGAAAAATTCAACCCAACAGCATCTTTTAATAATCATTTAATAAATGATTTAATTCGCCTTTACACTTAGGAGAAATATTTAATAATTAAATGGCGTCTTATTTTAATGAATAATAAATATTCATTAAGTCAAAATTTAATACTTTATTATAAAGTATAATAAATACTTTATAATAGGCCAAATTAATTAAATATTTAAATATTTCAATAAAGTGACTTTAATATAAAGTCAAAATATTAAATATTTAATAAGTCATTAAATATTCCAATATTTCTCCGTCTGACTACCAAACTGAGGAACTGGGTCGATTCTGAGTTGAAAGGTTGAACCAGGTGCCCTGCCCAAAATAGCAACTTCCGCCTGACCTAACTTTCTAAAAATAGAAAGTTTCTGAAAATGCACTCTGGAAGATTCTGCGAAGGCCCAACTTGAAACAACTGCAATACTGGAGCTACCAAACACTGAGTAACTGCCTCAAATGATCCTCTGAACACATCTTTCAGCCTACGAGGATCGAAATAATAGGCTCACTCCTCGACAAACAGTGTCAGCTAAAACGGGACATTACACCGCCTCCCCGAAATTGCTTGTCCTCAAGCATTCTGCGAACACGATGCACTCACCACCTCGATCCAAGGGTAGTACCGACCATGTTCCTGCTGGCCAACGACTCCTGCAACTCCACAACTGATCAACAAGAATAGAATACCATTCCCTATTAACCTCAAGTGCCCAAAGATCGGATCAAGAAACTCAGAGGAGGCAAGTCAAACTGCAAGCAACACTTACCCCCTAAAATTGCACGAGATATACTATCATCCAACATATCAAGCACGTGCATACTAGAACTGTGCACCTGAAACAAATTGTGTACATGCGGATCAATCACGAAGCCATATGCACTCTGCACCATATACACACTGTGATACTCCTCCGTGAGCTGAGTCTGAAATCCCAGTGCACTAGTAGGATCCCAAACGCTATCATCACTCTGCTCAAGACCAGGATCAGGTGAGTTACCCACATCAAACTCAAAGAGCGGATTGTCGTATGAAGATATAACATCTGTCTCAAACAATGGATTGGTCACAAACGGAACCAAACCACTAGGCTGATCCCAAACGACTGCCTCAGAACCCCTGGGGTACTGAGCATAACCATGCCTGGTCTGCACAAAATCCTCCTCTACCTTCTCGCTCTTCCCACTAACGAGAGAGATAGAACGAAGGCTGCCATCCGTAATCCCCCTCAACACATATTTCTCGCCCTGTACCTCAAATCTCATCTCCATTTTAGGCAAGTTGAGGGTGAACACACTAATGTCCTGAAGCCATCTCATACCCAATACTAAATCCATCCCACCCAGGTTGACTACATAAAAGTCTGCCTGCAACTCATAATCATTTAGCATGAGTGAGATTACAAATCCGTCGAGTGCAAGTGAGTGTATATCCATCTGCCACCCGAACTCTGAATCCAGTGAAATCCTCTGTCTGGAGTCTACATCTGTTGACGAAGCTCTCATCAATGAAATTATGTGTGGCTCCAGTGTCGAGCATAGCAATACATCGCTGTCCTTCCACTAATCCCCTAAACCTGAACGAGTCATCCCGTACACTAGCAGATAACACCAACGGGGATAAGTTGGCATCGGGCCCAAACTCCATAGAGGCATTCCCGGCCTCTGCATGTTCTAAAACAACCTGCTGGTCTGAATCATCAGACTCGTCATCATCATAGTAAACCCACATGGCGCGGTTGGCTCTGCCCTTCGGTCTCAAAGGACAATCATGCTCCTTGCTGTAGGGTTCTTTGCACCAATAACAAAGTTGTTTCTTTCTCAATTCATCCCGAGTTGCATCATCAATTCTTGCAACTGGTTTCCTTTTTGGTTCTGCAACTGGTGTATGACTCTCCTCAACAGGCAAGTTGTTTGACTTAGGCTGAAATTGTTTCTTCGGAGCAGCAAGCTCCATACTCCTTGCCTTCTGCATCGCCTCCTGAAGAGTAGGAGGATCAAATGCCTTAACCCAACCTCTCATGGGTTCTGTCAAGCCCTCAACGAAGAGTATAATGAGTCTCCGTTCTGAAATGCCAGTCACCATAACTGCAACTCTCTGAAACTCACCAATGTACGAATCCAAGCTACCTGTCTGCCTGAGCTGAGCTAGCTCCCTGAAATAAAGTTCTGGATCCTTTTTATCAAATCGCTCTATGAGCCTACTAGTGAATTCCTGGTAGGTATTAACTGCATGATGGCCTAGCGTATACATGCCGTGGTGCCACCAGTCATGCGCTACTCCGTCAAGATGTAAAGTAGCAAATTTAATGGCCCCGTCCTCCTGCATAGGCCTCAATGAAAGATAGTTGTCCAATTTTTGGACCCAAGACCTTGCTGATGTATTATTAGACCCATCAAAATATGGCAAGGTAATCTTGCTAACAGCATACTGCAAGTCCCTGTTCACCTGTGGCTGTGGCTGCTGCTGCTGAGGGGGTCTACGGTCAAATCTACCTCCTCCTCTGGGCTTATGGACATCCATAAACTCATGAAACGTAAGTGCCTGCCGGATCTCAGGTGCTAGTGACATGTACTCACCATGAAATCTCGTCACATCTGCCACTGACATGCCATTATGTGGCTGAAACTCCTGATGCTGCCCCTGTTGCTCTGCCCCTGGAGTCTGTGGTGGAGTCTCCCTAGGAAAGAAAGTAGGCTGACCTGGCCTACGCTCCTGGTAGATCGGTGACAGCTGTCGAGGTGCTGATGCCAATGGCTGATCCACTGGTGTAGTCCCGCTCATCTGTCCAATCTGTATGTAATGAGGCTGTGTGGGCGTGTACTGTCTAATGGTACCCATCAACTGAGACATCATGTCCATCATGTTATCATGCCTCCGTCTAAACTCCTCATCTGTAATATCACCCTCTGCATGCGCCTTCCCTGGATCCCTACGAGTCTCTGAGGAAGTCTCACGTTCTGCCATTAAGGTTGCAACATTGTTTTCACTACTGTTAGAACTGGATCTGTGAATACCAAGTACTCCTGACACTGTCTAACCTTCAGGGATAGGTGGACCTGTCCAATCCTCGTCTTTGCCTATTCCTACGCCTCTAGTATAATGAATAGTGTCTCGGCTCATGAAAAGGCAACCAAAAAGCACATTGTATTCTGAAAAAGCAACTGAAAAAGCACAGGATGGCAGGAGATTGAAATATTCCGAGCCAATTTTTTTTCGTTTTTTACAATTAACAAATTACAAGCAGTGCACCCGTTAAGGTTAGTTGAGAAAACCCAAAACGTGCAGGAAACAACTCTAACCAGAATGGCGCCGATGATGGCGAGCATTGGTCAGAGGATCTAAATGGAAACTGCTTGAACTGTAACTCTAACCAGAATGGCACCGCTGAGGGTGAGCATTGGTCAGAGGGTCTTCTATTCTACTTGCAGAAAGGAACTCAACGTCAAGTATGTGCTACCCAATCCAATGCGGAGTGAGGGGCGACCATATGACGGAGTGAATACAAACAAAGCTTGAAAGGGAAATGCTGAGAAATGAAACTACTCAACACCCAGAATGTGCTGGCTAGCCCGGGGTGGGATAGTAGCGACCATAGGGCGGAGATCTATCTATTACAACTTCAATGAAAAGGAGCAATACAAATTCAAAGCAACAAGCTGGAGAATGACTGCCAGTACTACTGGACAGTTACAATGTCATATCATATGCCTGTCAAGATGTTAGAGCTGGATATATGAATCATACAATACAACAAAATCTCTTCTTGGCTGAGTTCAAGAAGCCATATGAAATCATTACAACTTTTGATAATTAATGTTTCTCGCTTCCACAACCGCACACATCCGTTAAAAACAGCAGCCTAGGAAAAGCATATAAATGCTCACAACTCCCTATTCCTTGCTCAAATGAAGTGATTCCTAACCATAAGACTTCAACAAAATGGCTTCAAGATGATATGAAGAAACAGACTCTAAACACTCCAAATGATTAAAGGCACAATTCCCAATGTATGAGAAAGTACGGCCCCAGCTGAAGAATTCGATTTACTTTTAAAAATTGCAAACTCAACATAAAAATCTATAACTTGGAGAATGGTGTGTTTCTAATCCTAACACACACAACCAATGATCTAATCTACAATGAAATTTTTGATATTTTTGATTTATGAACTCCAACATGCAATCCGGGCTGCCTAAAAAAATTCACGTATCAAGCTGAAACACTAAATGCCAATAACAGATTTCCATAATGCAAACCTAACACAATGAATAACTAAGATGCACTCACAAAATGACTGAAATTCACCACTAGATGTTGTCTTTCAAACACGAAGTGATGCCCAATGCTAGGAGGCCTTCATTCCCCGAAGCAGTCCCAGAGCCAGTTCGGCAGCATAACAGTATAGTCGACAAAAGATCCAAAATGAAGCTCAACTCCATTCCTTTATAATTTTCCAATTGACCTCTTCCAACCCTAAAATCCGCTTTTAGGTCAAAATCCACTCCTCAAGGTTGGGCGTACCTTCTCTTCAAGTCTTTAAGAAATGATATTTTAAAAGAATATCAACATTAATAATTACACCCCTTCTAATCAATGCTTTGACTTTGGGAAATATTAAATTAATCCTTTAATGAGGGCGCCACCCTCAAGAACCCCCTTTTCAAAACATCTTTAAGTCATTAATCCTAGGCCCAAGGTCAACATTAAAATATATCATTTTAACGTGACTTATTAATTTAAATGACTTAACTCATTTCTCTGAAAATGCCCTGAAGCTGATACTGATGAAGTCAACTGATCAAACTGAAACCGGGAGTCAACCACCCTGAGCTCATCTGGAAGGCTGCCAAAAATAGAATTTACTAAAAATAGTAAATTCCAAAAAGTGCTCCGAATGCCGGGATGATCATACCTCTGCGAAGCCCTCTGAAAACCCAGAAGGAATCCGCCATTAAAACTATCATCTTCGAGCAATAACCTCCTCAAAATTAGGAAACCCTAATTTAACTTCCGACTAGCCTCCGGGTTCCCAAGGAAAGGCTAACGGTCACTGAAAATGTCAGGCTTGGAAAGGGGACATTACAACCGCCCCTAAGATTGTTTGTCTCACAACGCAAACTAGGATGCTGCAATATCTCGATTAATGATTTTATTTCACGATGACACCATAATCAACGAAATTGTCTGAAGGACTGACTTCACTGCATCTTCATAATCTACTGCCCCAACTTTTCTGATGACCCTAAAAGGCCCATAGAAGCGAGGTTTGAGCTTCTCAGCTCCACTCTTCTTGAGAGTTGACTGTCTATAAGGTTGTAAGCGGAGATAGACCATATCCCCAACCTCAAAAGAACGCTCAACACGCTTCTGATCAGCATACAACTTCCGCTGATTTTGTGCAATCTGCAAATTATCCTTCAAGGATCTCATTATGTCCTGACTATGCTGCAACAAATCCTTGGCTAATGGTGTTTTGCTATCACCAAACACCAAATCTGCAAAGCTGGGTGCTTCATACCCATAAAGTGCCAAGAAAGGAGACATTTTGATTGACATATGGAAGGTAGAGTTGTAGCAGTACTCGCCTATATGCAGCCACTTAACCCAAGCGTTCTGCTGTTCGGACACATAATTTCTCAAGTAGCCTTCCAACCACTTGTTCACCACTTCTGTTTGCCCATCAGTTTGAGGGTGATAACTCGTGCTTGGAGTGAGCACAGTACCACTCATTCGGAAAACTTCCTGCCAAAAAGTACTTAGGAACTTGCTGTCCCTATCACTTACAATATTCTTTGGCAACCCATGAAGCCTAAACACTTCTCAAAAAAACAATTCTGCAACTTGGGCTGCAGAAAAAGTGCTCGTAATGGCAAAGAAATGAGCAAACTTGGTTAATCTGTCAACTACCACGTGAATGCAATCCTTCCCTTGGGCCTTGGGCAACCCAGTGATGAAATCCATTGAAATGCTTTCCCATTTTTGATTGGGAATTGGAAGTGGTTGCAGCAAACCGGCTGGCAATGTGTGCTCATTTTTATTTGCTTGACAAACAGGACATTCCTGAATGTAACATTGAACCTCCCTCTTCAAACCTTTCCAAGAAAACCTTTCTCGGATCTGCCTATAGGTCTTGAAAAACCCTTGGTGACCAGCAACTGGAATGTCATGAAAATTCAAAAGAATCTTCTTCTTGAGCTTAGAATCAGCCACTAGAAAGATTCTTCCCTTATACTGGATCAATCCCTCAACCACCTGGTACCTTTCATCATGGAAAGTACCTTCCAGAATGCTGGCTGCAAACTGATTTTTGGCATAATCAGCAAGCAACATGTCTCTCCAATCTGTGGTAAGCTCACACAATGAGCTAAGATGAGGCCTTCTGGAGAGAGCATCGGCCACGACATTATTTTTTCCTTTAACATATTCAATGTCAAAGTCGTAAGCTTGAAGCTTACTCACCCATTTCTGTTGCCTCTCATTTAAATCTTTCTGGTGCATGAAATGCTTGAGGCTATTGTGGTCTGTCTTAACCACGAACTTGTTCCCCACCAAGTATTGCCTGAACTTGGCTAATGCGTGCATAATGGCAAGCATTTCTTTGTCGTAGATTGAATATGTTCTTTCAACACCCCGTAACTTTCTGCTCTCAAACACGATAGGGTGTTTGTCTTGCATCAGGACAGCCCCCACTCCTTCACCCGATGCATCACATTGCAGCTCAAATGGCTTGGAGAAATCAGGAATGGCCAAAACTGGGCACGAGCTCATGATCTTCTTAAATTTGTCAAAAACAACTTGAGCCTTTTCTGACCAAACAAAGGCTCCCTTTTTGGTGAGATCAGTAAGGGGAGCAGCATTCTGTGAATACCCCTTAACGAACCTCCGATAGAAACCACAAAGACCCAGGAAACCCTTCAACTGAGTCAAATTTTCAGGTGGTGGCCAATCAACTATCGCTGATTTTTTCCTCGATCTACCTTCACTTCAAGATCGACATTATGTGGGCCTTGTGTACACTTCCACCATTCGAAATTCACATTTTGAAGCTTTGGCAAATAAGCTCTCAGATTCCATGATACTAAGCACTTCCTCCAAGTGCTTGAGGTGATCCTCCCAAGTCTTGCTGTAGATCAGAATGTCATCAAAAAATATCAGCACAAACCTACGTAACTGATTCTGGAAGACACGGTTCATGCAAGACTGAAAAGTAGCCGGGGTGTTAGTCAACCCAAATGGCATGACTAAGAATTCAAAATGGCCATAGTGACATCGGAATGCTGTTTTTTCCACATCTGATCCCCTCATTCGTATCTGATGGTAACCCGATCTCAGATCTATCTTCGAAAAGAACTTAGCCCCATGTAACTCATCAATGAGCTCATCTATCCTGGGAATGGGGTATCTATTTTTGATGGTGCTTTGGTTCAAGGCACGATAGTCCACGCACATGCGCATGGTACCATCCTTCTTTTTCACAAGAACCACTGCAGAGGCAAATGGGCTCTTGCTTGGGCGTATGAACCCCATCTCCAAAAGTTCCCGAATATTCTTCTCGATCTCATCCTTTTGCCTCTTCGGATACCGATATGGAGTTGTGATCACCGGTTTGGCTCCTTCTTTGAGCTCTATGATGTGTTCTGAACCCCGTTCAGGTGGTGGTCCAGGAGGCAAATCTGCGAAGACTTTGCTCTTCTTCGTGAGTAGTGACTGGATATCAGGAGGTTGGTCATGCTTAGTCTCAACAGGACTAGCAGAAAGTATCATGTATTCGGCAACCCACTCAGCTTGATCGTGACGGATCAGCTTTGCCATTCTTTTGAATGACACTACTCGAGGACCCCCATTGGACATGCCTCTCAAAATTATCTTCTTCCCATCTGATTGGAACTTCAACTCCATCGTCTGCAGCTTCAAAGAGATCTCTCCAAGAGATCGCAGCCATTGAATGCCTAGAACGGCATCGGTATCCCCAATATGAACTACATAGAAGTCATCCTTGACTTCGTAGTTGCCCAACTGCATGGTCATGTTAGATATTTTCTTGGTGCAAGTAATATGAAAACCATCGGCAACCATGACCTTGAATCCTTCGAACTCCTCTGTTTGCAGCCCCTTCTTGGCGACCACAACTTCATCAATGAAGTTATGAGTTGCTCCAGTATCGATCAAAGCAACGATTCGCTGCCCTTTGACCATCCCACGAACCTTGAAGGATTCATTTCTTTGAAAACTGGAAAGTTGAGCTAAAACTCCACCACTTCCCTTCTCATCTCCGGACTCTTCTGAAGCTCTATCTTCTTCATTTCCTTCAAAATCAGATTGCTGGTCGGAAAAATCAGAACTACTTTCCCCAGCAGAATAGTACTCAATCTGATTGAACTTGACCCCTTTAGGGCAAACATGGTCTTGAGACCATTTTTCCTGACACCGAAAACACAACCCCTTTCTTCTGAGTTCATTCAAGGTTTCTTGATCCAACCTGGTGACATGGGGATTGCGATTCTTGAACTCCTTGTTCTGAGGTCTCAAATTATTTTTATACTGAGGCCTTTTTCCTTTATCCCTTTTCTGAAAAGGGGAGTTTGACTGAAATTTCGCCTTAGGAGCAGCCCACTCCATGTTTCTTGCCTTTTTCATGGCCTCTTGCAGTGTTGGAGGATCAAAGGCTTTAATCCAGCCTTTGAGGGGTTCTGTCAACCCTTCACTAAAAAGAATCACCAATCTCCTTTCTGTGATTCCAGTCACCATGACTGAGAGTCTCTGAAACTCCGCGATGTAGGCTTCAACTGTGCCATACTGTCTCAATTGAGCAAGCTCTCTGAAATGGATTTCAGGATCCTTTTTCTCAAACCTTTCGATGAGCCTAGTGGTGAACTCATCATATGTTGTGATAGACCGATGGCCTAGAGTGACGAGGCCATGGTACCACCACTCGTGCGCCACCCCATCAAGGTGTAACGTAGCGAACTTAATCGCTTCATCTTCCGCCATTGGTCTGAGAGCTAGATAATTATCCAGCTTTTGAATCCAAGCTCGGGCTGAACTTGTATCACTCCCATCAAAATGAGGAAGTATAACTTTGTTGACAGCTTGGTACAAGTCTCCTTGATTTGATGGTCTTCTTTGATCAAAGTTCCTTCCTTGCCCTCTGTTCTTCCTCTTATGATCCATGAAATCATTGAAGGACATGTCCATCCTGATGTCGACAGGTAGAGAGTCATACTCAGTACGGCCAACTCTCAACTGCTCCACCCATGAAGCATTCTCTTCAGGTTCTGGCTGATTGACTACAGGAACTAAAAAAGTGGGTTTGAATGGTCTGGAAGAGATGTAAGTGTTGTTTGACACTGTCCGGGCTGCATGCTCATCATGCTGGTTGGAAGCACTATGCTCCCCTCTGTGGCCTGAGTTGTTCTGTGGAACAGTATTCTGCCCCATTCTCCCCATCATGAGAGATACCATGTCCATCAAGGCATCCATCTTTTTCCCAAACTCCTTCCCGGGACTCGTAGATCTCTCTCTTCCTTTTCCACTGTCATCTCTGTTGCCAGAATTTCTTTCACCGCCACCAAGAATCCTTTCATTATCCCCCATTGCTGTTTCTTGTGAAGGTTCCCAATTTGCCCTCAAAATCCCTGAAGCTGTTTGACCCTCTGGGGCTTGATGCAACTGTGTCTGAACTGTACCTTTCTTGTAAACTCTTGCCAAGTACCTCTGTTCTCTGTCACTCATAGAAATCTGATTTCACAGGATGGCAGGATGCGTGGCTCTGATACCACTGAAATATTCCGAGCCAATTTTTTTTCGTTTTTTACAATTAACAAATTACAAGCAGTGCACCCGTTAAGGTTAGTTGAGAAAACCCAAAACGTGCAGGAAACAACTCTAACCAGAATGGCGCCGATGATGGCGAGCATTGGTCAGAGGATCTAAATGGAAACTGCTTGAACTGTAACTCTAACCAGAATGGCACCGCTGAGGGTGAGCATTGGTCAGAGGGTCTTCTATTCTACTTGCAGAAAGGAACTCAACGTCAAGTATGTGCTACCCAATCCAATGCGGAGTGAGGGGCGACCATATGACGGAGTGAATACAAACAAAGCTTGAAGATGCTGAGAAATGAAACTACTCAACACCCAGAATGTGCTGGCTAGCCCGGGGTGGGATAGTAGCGACCATAGGGTGGAGATCTATCTATTACAACTTCAATGAAAAGGAGCAATACAAATTCAAAGCAACAAGTTGGAGAATGGCTGCCAGTACTACTGGACAGTTTACAATGTCATATCATATGCCTGTCAAGATGTTAGAGCTGGATATATGAATCATACAATACAACAAAATCTCTTCTTGGCTGAGTTCAAGAAGCCATATGAAATCATTACAACTTTTGATAATTAACAAGCTGTTTTTCTGTTTTCCACAAATCTGCAATATCTGGTTAAAAACAGCAGTCTAGGAAAGCATATAAATGCTCACAACTCCCTATTCCCTTGCTCAAATGAAGTGATTCCTAAACCATAAGACTCCCAACAAAATGGCGCTCAATATGATATGAAGAGACAGACTTAAAACACTCCAAATGATTAAGGCACAATTCCCAATGCATAAAAAGTACGGCCCCAGCTGAAGAATTCGATTTCCTTTTAGAATTTGCAAACTCAACATAAAAATCTATAACTTGGGGAATGGTGGCGCCTAAGCCTAACACAACCAATGATCTAACACCCACAATGAAATTTTTGATATTTTTGATTTATGAACCCAACATGCAATCTGCTGTCTAAAAATTAATGCAACAAGCTGAAACACTAAAATGCCAATAACAGATTTTACAATGCAAAAACTGAACACAATGAATAACTAAGATGCACTCACAAAATGACTGAAATTCACCACTAGATGTTGTCTTTCAAACACGAAGTGATGCCCAATGCTAGGAGGCCTTCATTCCCCGAAGCAGTCCCAGAGCCAGTTCGGCAGCATAACAATATAGTCGACAAAAGATCCAAAATGAAGCTCAACTCCATTCCTTTATAATTTTCCAATTGACCTCTTCCAACCCTAAAATCCGCTTTTAGGTCAAAATCCACTCCTCAAGGTTGGGCGTACCTTCTCTTCAAGTCTTTAAGAAATGATATTTTAAAAGAATATCAACATTAATAATTACACCCCTTCTAATCAATGCTTTGACTTTGGGAAATATTGTACCATCCTTTAATGAGGGCTTCACCCTCAAGAACCCTTCAAAACATCTTTAAGCCATTAACTTAGGGCTCAAGGTCAACATTAAAATATATCATTTTAACGCGACTTATTAATTTAAATGATTTCATCCCATTTCTCAAAATGCCCTGCCGACATCGATGAAGTCAACTGATCAAACCGAAACCGGAGTCAACCACCTGAGCTCATCTCGAAGGTCGCTAAAATAGAATTTACTAAAAATAGTAAATTCCAAAAGTGTTCAATGCCTGGATGATCATACTCTCCGCTGGCCCTCAAACCCAGAAGAACCCGCCATTAAACTATCATTCGAAAGTTAATAACCTCCCTCAAAATTAGAACCCTAATTTAACTCCTCCGACTAGCCTCCGAGTTCCCAAGGAAAGGCTAACTACACCTAAAATGCCGCTTGAAAGGGACATTACAGATCTCAGGTTTAATACTCATCAGAAGAACTCCGTGGTTCTCAACTCAAACCCTTAACTAAATCGGGATAAGTTTTGGTAAGTTTTTGTGTTTTTGACAAATACAGAAAGTTACATTTTCTAAGAATGCTTGAAAATTCATAAAATTCATATGACAATGGAAATGTATGTACCATCATATCATTGAGGTTACACTTCAATACATTTATTTTCCGTGAGCTTTTACAATGCAAAAATATGACATCTGAATGAAATAAGAATTTATTTTGTTAAAAACCTGATTGCTGTTGCAGCAAGATGCCAGAATGATGAGATGGTACGGCTAAATGGAATGATGGATCTCTGGTCTCCGGAAATCACTGTTGAGTCTCTAGAACCCTAGGCACACCCAAGCTAACTGTCAGAGACTGAAGAAGAAAGGCGTATCCCTCTTGAAAGAATAGTACGGCCTGGAAAGTACAGAAAAAGTACGGCCTGCTGCAGCAATAATAAATATAGTACGGCTCAAGGAGATGAAAGCTAGATCCCTGTAAATGATATCTTTGATGGGACGCCCCTGCTAATTGGTGAAGTTCTCTGAATATTCTATCTGAAATCAACTCAATGTGCTCAACTGCAACTTCTGAATGAAGTCACCAAGTTGCAAGCTTCAGCTGGTATTGCACAGCCTCAGTCTGCCAAATCTTTGAAGAGGTTTCGTTCTCCAGAAACGTTTCGTCTGCCAGAAACCCTAAGGTTTGCAAACTCCAATGCTCAGAGCAAAAGACAAATTAGAATAACATCTCATAATAATGGTTCGATTTGTCTTTGAATGAATATATATCTCCTTGTGAAAATTCGACCCAACAGCATCTTTTAATAATCATTTAATAAATGATTTAATTCGCCTTTACACTTAGGAGAAATATTTAATAATTAAATGGCGTCTTATTTTAATGAATAATAAATATTCATTAAGTCAAAATTTAATACTTTATTATAAAGTATAATAAATACTTTATAATAGGCCAAATTAATTAA
Organism: Sequoia sempervirens; assembly: GCA_007258455.2. NCBI lineage: Eukaryota > Viridiplantae > Streptophyta > Pinopsida > Cupressales > Cupressaceae > Sequoia > Sequoia sempervirens. The sequence continues at coordinate 13,221 of VDFB02360690.1, read as the reverse complement.
ATATTTCAATATTTCAATAAAGTGACTCTAATATAAAGTCAAAATATTAAATATTTAATAAATCATTGAATATTCCAATATTTCTCCATCTGACTGCCAAACTGAGGAATTGGGTCGATTCTGAGCTGAAAGGTTGAACCAGGTGCCCTGCCCAAAATAGCAGCTTCCGCCTGACCTAACTTTCTAAAAATAGAAAGTTCCTGAAAATGCACTCTGGAAGATTCTGCGAAGGCCCAACCTGAAACAACTGCAATACTGGAGCTACCAAACACTAAGTAACTGCCTCAAATGATCCTCTAAACACATCTGTCAGCCTACGAGGATCGAAATAATAGGCTCACTCCTCAACAAACAGTGTCAGCTAAAACGGGGACATTACATTTCCGTCGCCTGTCTCTGTCAGATCAGAAGACGATTCAGCAGTCTGCAGTCGAGGTTCTATCATTTTTTTGGTCAGTTTCAGAAATGGCTGTCTGGAGGAAAAAGAGCAACTTTTCAAAAAGGTGCCCTTGATTTTCACCCGTCAGATGATGTTTTCTGGAGAAATGTGCCTTTGCAGTTGTCATCTAGAATGAGGTCAACTTTGCAGTGAACCTATGATCCAATCCTGAAACTTCGTCAATCAGAAGTTATGAAGGATTTTTTTTCCCTTCGTACGAGGTGAAGATAAGAAAATTTGACTAAGTCTGAGAAAAAGAGCAGTTTTTGAAAAGGGTGCTTGGGTTTTTGACCCTTCAGATCTTAGTTTTATGGTGTTTAGTCTCAAGGTACCTTTTGATCAGTTTTTGTCCTGCTCTGCGATGCACCTGTCAGCCAGCCAATCGGTGGAGTCAGCCAGCCAGTGTCAGGGGATGAACAGAGGTCCTAAAGGAGGTTCAAATCCAAATTTTCATCAAAATTGGCTGAAGTCTGGAAAACGCCTAGAGAGGTCAAAGTTGATTTTTCAAAAGAGGTTGACTGGTGCGCCCTAACTTGAGTTCTGACTTCAGTTAGACTGAACGATTTCTGGGTTGTCATCTCCAGTTCATATTTTGGCATGTTGAGTGTTCTTTCAGTTCGCATGCCGAGTTAACTAGTTTGCATGTCCAGTTAACTGACTTTGCATGTTGAGTTAACTTGTTTGTATGTTCACTTGACTGAAGTGCATGTTTGAAAATCAACTTGAGTTTGAATGCATGGCGCATTAGTTGAAGTTGTGAAGTTGGCGCTTCACTTTTGATTGTCAACTTCAGTTTCTAAAAGGGACGCTTTAATTCTTAAAGCATGAATTTTAAAGCATGTGAAGTATGGCGAATTCAATATGAATTGTCAACTGAAGTGAAATTCGCATGATGCTTTAAATAGAATTTTGCAACTAAAGTCTGAATAAGGCGACTAAAGCATGATGCTTTATTTAGTTCATTTTAGTTCAGTTAACTAAAATTGAGGTCCAATCACAAGCCAAGCACAATTTTCAAGGTTGAGTGCATTTGCTCGAATTTTGGTGATGAAACTCTATTTATTCAAGTTTAGGCGTCCATTATTTCTTCATCTCAAGCTTAGAAATATACATTCTTCTTGAGCGAGCAGCAATTTAAAGGTGCTACAGGTGTCAGAATTCAGCGTTCTTCATAGCAACGGATTCAGATTGTTCAGAGGAAGAAGATTCCAGACTTTGTTTTCAGTTTGCATGTAGGTGTCATGAAGTTCAAAAACAAAGATAGGCGAATTCTACAGAAGCAGAGCAATAAAACCTTCTTTCTTCTATCTTATTTCTTCTATTTCTCATCTTAGGTACTTTCTTCGCATGTCAAAGAAATTCAGCATATTTTCAGAATTTGATCATTTGGGTTCGCATACTTTAGTATTTGCAGCAAAACCCATGTCTTAGATTTTTTCGAGAAAATTGCCCCATAGTCTTCATTCTGAAGCTCTGTGCTTTTTTCCGAGAATTTCTTTGCATGTGGACCTGAAACACATTTTTTCGAAAATTGAGCTATCTGGGTTGTCTTAGAATTTGATTCTACACAAAACCCACGTTTCAAGAAAATTTCAAAAAAATTTCCCGTCATAGGCTATTTTTAGCCTTGTCCAGAGATTTTCAGTTTTTTAGAAAATTGTTCAAGTATATTCGACTTTACAGTCAAAAGTCTTCATTTTCAAAATGCAGTTCAATCTTATTGATTATAAGATCAAATCGACTCTTATGCATAATTTTGTCAGAACTTCAGATACAGACTTAAATCATGTTTATCCAGTGGTTAATCTGAGCAGTCTGGAGGGTGTTAGCAGCAATTCATTGAGAAATCTTGAGCATTCCAGATTGCTGGCAGCAGCATCTATTACTGTTACCACTTTCGATCTTGAGTTCGTTCTTGCTTGTATCAAGCATTATGACTCATCTTCACGACAAATCAGATCAGCTGATGGGAGGGTTGTCTGCAGTAGTAAACCGAAGGATATACAGAAATGTTTTGCTATTCCTCCTCGTTCAAATAATTTCACTGTGGTTATTGAGGCCTGTGAGAAGATATGAGATGGAGATCAAGAACGTTCGCAGAGAAAGGTGTCTCAGAGATGGCTGAAAGTTCAAAAGACCAATATGCCTAAAAAGATTGGTCGTGGTGAATTCAAGGATGAGGTTGCTGTTTTGATAACTTTGCTCAATCGAGTTACAGGTCAAGAGGATGCTAACACTTTCCGATCATGGATGTTTTACCTTATTTCCAGAATTCTTGATGGCACAGAACATTTTGACTGGGCTATGTTGATTAGTGATTGCTTACATCAGCAGATTACTGATTTTCTCAAGTTTCATGAGTTTCATATGATATCTTACTTGGTATACTTAGTTGCATTCCAAGGAAGTTACAAACATCTAAAAACTAATGGCACTCTTGGTGTTCAATGTGTTCATGAGTACTATTCTCAGTTGGAGTTTTCTAAGTTTGAACAAGATTTTCGAGCAGTGAATGATCACTTTTCTATGAGGACAGTCAGAGATCTTGATAATGAAATGCACATTCGTATTTCTGCCGAGGAAAAATCAGAGATGGAGACTTGGGCGGATTGGTTTATCCAATTCCCTACTTTCACATACATTCGGGTTTATGGATATGTTGGAGAGCCTCTGATGTTGCCGAGGTATACTTCGGACAAGATCATCTTCATGGAGTTTCTCAGACAGATGCAACATGTTCATTTCTTTCTTCGCAGTCGTCATAAGACTGCAGCTACTTTTCCATTTGTGTTGGGGATTTTCACATGCAGCACGGCAACAAATGCCAAGCTTATGTCAACCGAGATAGAAAGATTCAAACTCAAAACTCATACTGAGAGGCGTTCCTATGATCCTTTGGGTCATTATGCAGACAGGTTAGAGCGAGGGATTGCACATAAGACAGCACTTGAAGATTTCTGGGCTAATTGTGAGGATGAATTCGAGGTTCGTCGTCGTCACTATTGTAGACTCACTATCGCTCAGCTCTCTAATTACCTAGTAGAGGATGTTGATGGTCTATCAGATGATGATGGAGAAGTTCTTCTCAATTCATATGTCAGAGATCAAATTGCTCGGCAGCCACTTCGCTCACCAGATTGGTACGCTAAAGAGAATACTTCTATTGAGGAAGTTTCTAGATCGGTTATCAAGACCAGTAAGCAGTTCTTGGAGAGTAAACGGAGGCGAAAGTCAGTTCCTGTGACAGAGTCGCCAAAGGATTTTTCTTCATTGCCTTCTACTTCTAGGTCAAGACCTTGGGTCAAGGCTATTGTGATACCTCCCGAAGGAGTTAAACTCAGTGGAAACACGAGAAAGAGAGCTACTGGTAAAAGGAAGCAGAAGCGAGTTGAGAATGTACCTGAGATTCTAGTAGAGACAGTCATTCAAGCTGAGCCTCACGTTTCACCTCCTAGTTCATCACATGTGCAACCCATTGACATAGATTTAGAGCCTGAGATACCAATTCGAGTAGGATCGGAGACAACTGAACCACCACAGGTCGATACATCAAGGACAGTCTCTCCTCAAATTGATGATATTGTTCAGTCTTGTTGGCTCGAGAGGTCTTTGGGGAGACAAAGGCGAGAACCTTCATATAACCTTGATTTATCTGAGTTCGGTGAACCTTATCAGAGAAGGTCGAACAAGAAGATCAAGAAACAGGTGCATATTGAAAAGACTCCAGAATCAGAGATTGTTATAGAAGTTGCTATTCCTCCAGAGGGTAAGAGCCTAGATGAAGTCGAAGTTGGTGACTTTACTTTCACTAAGGAAAATCTTGGCAGGACTACTCGAGAGACAAACGTGAGCCTTCTTAAGATTGTTACCAATAATCTTGAAGAACGCATCACGAAGGATGGAGAGGATAAGACATTGCTTAAGGCTGAAAATAGTCAACTTCGTCAGTATATCTTTGATCTTGTTCACGGAAATTCAAGTAGAGCGCCTGTTCTTCCTCAAAATACACCTGCAGAACAATGAAAGTTGGATCAATTAGTCAGTCATGGCAGACTTTTGGATAACTGGATTGAAAGCTTAGTCGTTACAGGTCAATGTCTTCTTGCGGATTTGTATCAGTTGAGGAGTGATGCACATAAACTTTGTCAAGGTATTCAGTTGCTCGAGGTTTCAGTTGTAGAGAGTTTAGCCAAGGATCGAGTTCTTGTATCCCAATTGTCTGTTGCATATGATGCCTTGGAGATTGATGAAGATCAAGAGAAAGTTTTTACTTGGAGGGAGCAGCAGCTTTTCAAGATGGAGATATGCGAAAAGGTTTCTACCAAGTTGTTTTCAATGAAAGATGATGTTGTTGGAGCTCTTGCGCTTGTTAGTGGTTTTGTGGTTCAGATTCTGTGTCGTTATCTTCTTGAAGATGGCACGTATATTGAACTTAATGAAGTACAGGCTGAGTTTGAAAAGCTGATTCGTGATAGCCTTGAAGGAGATCCTGTGGCGGCTAAGTTGGAGAATATTTCAGTTATTTCAGCTAGTTTCAGAAAGGCGACTGAAGATGTTAGAGAAGGCATGCATACAGTCAGGGAAAGTGACAGAGAACTGAAGAAACAGATTGTTGTTTTGGATAGCATCAAAGTGCCAGATGACAGAGAGATTGATGAGTTCTTGGTCGAAGTGTTAGACCGAGATAACATGGAGTGAGCTGCCAGTTGGAACCTGCAGTTAATTTCGAGGGTTGAGTCATGAGCAGCAGTTAACTCGACTTTCAGTCTTGAGTTTACTTGCTGACTTAATACATGCTTATCTCGTCCTTGGAATTATCTTCACAGGAGTTAGGGTTAGGGTTTCCAGTTAACTGGAGGTAGTGTCCAGTTAACTTTTCTTTAAATAAGGATGTGCATGCTTGCACATTGTCCATTTCCAGGGTTTAAAATTGCCTAGCTTAACCCATGGTAGTTTTCAGTTAACTCAGATAGCTCTGGTTTTATTAGGGTTTAGCAATCCGCATGCATTTCGTAAAGATTATAGCTGACGAAGGTGATTTTAAGGTTCCCTAACCTTTGATGTCTATAAATGTTATTTCTTTGCTCATTTGTACATAATCTTTTATGATAGCATACATGCCGTGGCCTACCTTGGCTCCTGTGAGTATTGCTATTTTAGACCGCTCATGAACTTTGCACGAAAGAGAGAAATATATGTCACACTACCTTGCCCTCAATATTACTCTTTTGTATCCTGCTCATGCTTTACTATTATGATGAATTGTGATTCTGCCATAGGGTTTCAAGTGCAATTATAATGGTGAATTCTCTCCATAGTTTAGATAAATTTGTTTTGTGCTTAATAAACTTGTTCAGATTGAGATGATAGTTGTGCCACCTTTCCTTCAAGTAGAGAATTTGCACTTGGTTATCGTGTGTTGTTGTGAACAATAAACTTATTTGGATTGAGCTGATAGTCATGCCACCTTGCCTTCAAGTTGAGAATTCGTATTTAGTTTATCGTGTGATGTTGTTTCCAATAAACTTGTCTAGATTGAGCTGATAGTCGTGCCACCTTGTCTTCAAGTTGAGAATCTACACTTGTTTATCGTCAGATAGTCGACCTTGCTCCATTTCCTCATGCTCTGTTTTCTTGAGGGAACTGGATAGATTAAAGCAATTAGCCTAGTTGTAGTTAGTAGTCTGCGAAACTAGAAAATACTCAGCTGCAACGTATATAGTTTTCGAGAAAGCCTTGTACCTCTACAGCTGAAGCAAAAAGACAGGATATAGTTTAGTTTATTTCCTTTCAAAAGCACTTTGTCAAGCAAAACGAGGGAGCTTCCTCCTAATTTGAAGAGCACTCCATTATGAGGCCAGTCAGTTTGCATTCAACTCTTACTCCGTGAGGTGTTAGTTGTTACACCAACTAGGGCAAGGCTCTAAAAACAAATTGCCCTATATTCCATAATTCCTTTTTAAGAATTATTTCTTTCATGTTATGATGTTTCAAAATATAACAAAAAGCCCCTTTTGAATCATTCTACAAAAACTAATATACAAACCAAGCTTTTTGCCCCAAACTTTTCCTAGCCATTCATCAAAGAATTTTCTTGAGGGGAGCATATTATTGTCCAAACAAACCAGAAATATAGTTGTGCTACTTAGTCTACATTCTTCCTCCTTTAAAGCTTGTAGCATATCTAGATTTGGCACAATTGAAAGCACACCAAGAGAAGAAGACACCTTACCATGTTCTCCTTCTCTAGGTCTCTCTTTTGATGTCGTCATTGCTTTCACTCCCTCCTCTTTTTCCATTGTCATTGCCAACAACAAAGAACCATGCTGACACTAGAATCAGAGTAGAACTACCCCCCAAAACCTCCTTATAGGACAGTTTAACCACCTCATTAATCTACATTGGGCACTTATCACCACAACCATTAATGACCACTTCCACGGCCTCTGAATCCTCATCAAATTTCCCATCCTCAAAGTCCAGTGAATTGCCACTTTCATTTAATGCAACCTCAGCCTCCATGCCTCAACTTTGCTAGCAAACACAAGAGAGAGGAATCAAACTTCTAATATAATAAATAAATAAACCATAAAAAAAGAAACTAACCTAAGAATTTGACATGGGGACAAACCATACCTTGGACCTAAACACAACAATAAGGCACACAACCACGTCAATTTGACACGGGCCGAGGCGAGATGGATAAAAATAGAATAATCAAAAAACAAACACAAAACCACCCACGAAACACTCCAAAAAGAAAGAATGATGATCACTTCTTCACTACTAGGCCCAAGAAGAGGAAAACCAGAGCTCAAGCATCCACTAAAGTAGAAGACCTTTCTGCTTCCACATAAGGATGCAAAGCTCCAGCCTTCCCCCCCTTCTATGCGACTCCAATTTTGATCTCCTTGTATTGATTTATTGTTTCAAATTTTTTTCACTTGTTTGAGTACAACTAACTTTTTACTAATCCTTCTCTTTCCTCTAATCACCACAATCGTGCATGATATTGAGTTTTATCTAATGGCTGTAGACTTGGTTAAATTTAAATGAAAATCAAATCTTGCAAGACTTAATTTAATTTATATTATCAAGGTACCACTTTGATTCAAATTCAAATTGTGTAATCTAATATCATCTTGTTGCATCATAGAGTTCATCATAGATTTAGGGTTTATTATATTCATATAAGCCAACGACAATTGTGTTCTTTACAATAGGATTCCAGATTCTAAAATCTCCTACTTAGGTCCATCTAATCAAGCAATCACTTGCATCTATATCAACATTGTAAAATAATGTTTCATGAGAATATTGTACCCCTTTTGAAACCCCCATCCACATCCCCACAGGGGTTTTTGGTTCATTGAGATGGTATGGAATGTCCCCTAGCCATCCCCAATCTTCAAAAAATTTGTTAAATGTCCCTCAAACATCATTCAAAGAAGAGTATGTTGTTGGGATATTTGGCTATCCCTAGGGTGGTTGGGGATGTCTCATATCTTAGGCTTCCCTTGACTATCTTAGAGATGTCCACACATCTCGATAGAAAAAACAATTGCTTCTATTAAAAAAAAATTATTTAAGGGACATGTCACTAATAAAAAATCCCTATGCTTGAAATGGGGAGATGATGTTAGGGTTTATATTTACTTGTATTTACTCGTGTTGTACTATATTGTAATGTCCCCTTTTTCGGAGTGATCACTAGAGAAGACCTAATTCCACACCTCGGGATTTTTGGAGCACGAATTGAGCATTGGAGGTGACTTGATATATTTTTATTGTATTTATTGATGAGTCAAAAATATTTAATTATTTTTCTTTGATGAGGAGCGACCCATTTGGGGTTATGAAGTGGGCAAAAATGAGTGAAAAATATAATATTTTATTATTTTGATTTTTGGCACCCAAGGGAGGAAGTTAAAATAATATTTAAAATCAAGTTTTGGTGCCTAAAATAATTTTATATTTTTATTTGGGACTCACGGTAATCTCCCTTGAAGTGGTATGAGATTTTTAAAAAAAAAAAAATTGAATTATGAAATTGGCACCCAAGTTGAGGGATTTGTAACAAAATAAAAGAAAATTTTAAAAGGAGGAGTTGGCACCCACCACAGCCAATTTGGAGGATATGAAATATTCCGAACCAATTTTTTTCAATTTTTTCAATAACAGATACAATGCAACACACATCCGTTAGGGTTAGCACTTAAACCAAAACGATGCGGAATTCAACTCTAACCAAGAATGCACCGGATGACGACGAGCATATGGTCAGAGGATCTCAAAGCAAAGCTGAATAAAGAACTCTAACCAAGAATGCGTCGGATGACGACGAACATATGGTCAGAGGATCCCTAACTTCTATTATGCTGAAAGTAAACTCAACACCTAGAATGTGCTTTCAAACCCGGAGTGGGAATGGAGCTACCATAGGGCGGAGATGTAAGATATTACAATGCAAATCAAAGTAAATAGGTGGCAAGCCAGCCTCTTCTAGAGTTAGTCGGATGTTTTATTTTGTTGTCGGCCGTAGCCTACCGTGGTCGTAGTTGGCCAATTGTCAAATAAAACAATAGTTAGTAAAGAATAATAATGTCATGTAATGTCATGTACTTTCGGGAAAATATGTTTAGATTAATGTTAATATAATGTTGTTATGAAAAGTCGTGTCGGTTGGTTGTCTAACCACCGCCGAGCGTTATATGTAGTCGGGTGGATGTAGTCGGAAGATAATAATGAATGAGTTTTGTTGCCGATGATTATACTGTAAGCATTGTGATACCCTTTGTACATGATATTCCTGAGAATGAATAAAGTTTCTGGCATTTTACTATGATATCTTCAGTTTACTGTTTTATCCTATGTTCTGCATATTACAAGTTTGCCAAGTAGTACGTCAATTAGAATCCCATTCCGTAGGCAAACATTTGGCGCCGTTGCCTGAACGAACTAGGGCATCATCCACCATGGCAGCGTAATGGGCCAACCAGCGGAAGAACCTATAAATGCTAATGAGGAACGAGAAGACTCATTGACAGAAGATTTGGTAAATTTGTGGAAAATCTCGCTCCGTGACCACGTACGTAGGGAATCCCTCGTTCGGGAGATCCCCGAGGAAGTCATCTGGGATCGGCTGGAAGTGAATGACGAGGTGAACCACCTTCTGAACCGCATGCCCAGGTTGCTGGCCCGCCATTTCATTATTCTGCAAGACTTGCGAGAGGAGGAAGCCCGAGAGCGCCGAAGGCAGCAAATCGTGCAACGCTGTGAAGACTGAAACAAACGGGAAGAGGAAGAACGGGATACTAGTCGGCGCCGCACTTCCGGCAACCAGCAATGATCGCTTGAACAACTAAATGCCCGTACGGCCGAACAAAGATAAGAATAGAGTACCTGACGGGCACGGGACTTCGGAAGAGCAAGTTCGGCGATCACTCAGACTACAAGAGCAAGAAAATCGGCGAAGACGACTAAGACAAGTCGGTAAGGAACTAGATGAGGACTTAATTGAAATCAATCAGAGCATAAAAAGAACATATGAAAATTTGAAAAAAATAGACACGTCTATTAAACGAACACATCACAGTTTGATAGAAGGAAGGGACGAAGACCCCTTCAGCACTCCATATACAGAAAAATATAACCTCTATGACAATGAAGATGAATTGAATAGTAGCATCAGATGATTTCGAGAGTTGTCACTCTCGGACGACGACACAGAGTTACGGAGGGGAAGGCCAGAGCTTAAGACCCCAGGGCGCAGAGAGCACTACGGATCCCTCGAGGAGATCCACCTGCAGCTGCGACGCCGCATTTAGGACATGGCGCGACTGCGACAAGGGTCGAAAGGGCCGGGTGATCACGTGAATTTTATGCAGGAATCCACTAGTCTAATCTAACCAAAACACAAGGAGGTCAACAAGGAGGTCAACCTAAAGATGCTCAAACCCCGGACGCGTGCTGTCAAATTCATGGGGAATGGCCTGGAAACTCGCACGGGTACGGCAAGACATGGTAATGACTCCCTCGATAGCGAAGGCAGATGAGACCCTCACCAGCGTCGGGGCATTTCCAGCCAACACTTCGTGACGCACTACGATTGGTACTCTAACCGATCGCTGCCAGCAGAGCCACATGGAGGGTCCTAAAGCAAAACTTTGAAGCGGAGTTCAAACTTCTGCGGGATGATAGTGAGATCGTCACAGAAATCTATCATACCAAACAAGGGAAGCATGAAAACGTACGGACCTACAACAGGAGGTTGAAAGACTTGATCGGGAAGCTGGAGGCACAGCCGGCCGATGGTTTAAAGAAACGATGGTTCATTGAAGGATTGATTCCCTCACTCCAGCCGAAAATGAAAGTAGTACCACCGTCCTCGTACACCGAAGCCTACAATCGGGCGATGGATATTGAAAGTGAAAATAGGACCTCCTCGAAGGGGAAGAGGAGGGATGACGACGAGAGTGCTGAGGACAGTGACGATGAATCGACAACCGTACAGGCCCTTCGGCGGGATATGATGCGGATAATGAAAGAACTGAAGGCCGACAAGGACGGATCCAAGGAGGCCAATGAATTATGGTGTACGGACTGTAAATCGGAAGGTCACACAAAGGCAAGTTGCCCAAAAAAGTTATTCTGTGACATCTTCCAGGTCATGGGACACTCCGTCAAGGAGTGCCCATACAATCTAAAAACTAAAAGTTCGCAAGTATTCTTCACTCAAGGCGAACAGTCAACACCGCCAACCACGCCACCGAAGCCACAGAACAATAATGCATCCCCTGGAGGCTACCGCAACAATCAGCGAAATACGCTGAGAAGTAAAATTCAGTATGACAGCAAAGGACGACCGATGATTCAGTGCCGGAACTGTAACGAATGGGGTCACTTTGCAAGGGATTGCCAGAGCGGCCAAGGCAGCGGGGGAAAATTGTGCAAGTGGTGTGGACCTGGTGACCATGAAGACACCGACTGTCCGAAGCAAAAAGGAAGTATCAATATGCTGGAGGTAGCCGACGAGGAGGTCTTGGCGATTACAAGAGCACAGTCAAAACGAGCAAATTATCCAGATCCCCGTACGGAGAAAGAAAGATTTCGGGAGGCCAAGACAAAAGTAGCCGAGGCAATGGCGAATGAAGGAAAGAACTATAAAGCTACCAGTACGTTGCTACAGTCGGAGTCGGAGAAGAATATCGTACGGCAGGTGCTTCACACAACCGTACCCATTAAGGTAACTGAGCTTTTGCAAACAATGCCTTCTCTCAAAGTAGCACTTACCAATGCTATTGGAGAAAATCTTCCGAAGAGTTCACCAGAACGTACGCCAGAAGTGGTAGCCGAGACTTCGGATCCAATGCTCCTAGCAGTAAGCATCGGGATGAAACCAGCCGTCGTCGAGATGGAAATCTTGGGCATGAGATTATCTAATACTATCATCGATGGTGGTTCAGGAGTAAACGTACTGCCAGAAGAGACTTGGAAGTGTCTGGGTAAGCCGACTCTTTGGCCCCCGACATTCCACCTCGTGGGAGCAGATCAACATGGCATCAGACCGTTGGGTATACTAATGGAGCAGAAGGTCTCGATCGGAACGCAACTGTTTCTGTTGAATTTTGTAGTCATCCCAATGGAGAAAAAAGCGTACGATGCACTCTTGGGACGGGGATGGCTGATTGCTGCCAAGGCAACTCACAACTGGAAGCGGAATACGCTTTCAATAGAAAATCGGGGGAGGAAATACACCATTGATCTAAAGAATCAGGCCGTCAGTGAGGATCTGGCATCTTCGGCATCGGAATCCGGAGGTGACTCAGATGATGATGAGAGAAAGACAATGGAACCAGATGAAGAAGGGGTATTGGAGATCGGCAGTTGCTCGGAAGATGAGACCAGTTCATTGAGCGGACTGTTTCACTGGCAGATGGAGGATTATGAAGTCTTCCACCCGGATTGCCACATGCTACAGATCAAGGAGGGGGAAGTAGAAAAGGATAATGGCTCGACCAGTGAGACATTTCCACCTGAGTACGGAGAATATAAAGAAGGTACGGCCGAATTGGATGTGACCCCAGCCCACAAGTTCGAGCAGGACAAAATCATGAAGTACGAGGAATCAACGTTGAAAAAAGTAAACCTCGGGGAATTAGCCAAACCTAAGGAGATTTTAGTCGGTGACGACTGGGACCCTGTCCTGAAGGCGGCAGCGTTTAGAATCTTCACGGAATATAAAGACGCTTTCGCTTGGACGTACAAGGACTTAAAAGGCATCCCACCGAAGTTATGTATGCACAGGATTCCTCTCGTACCGGGAGCCCAGCCCGTACGAAAGCGACCGTACAGAATGAACAAAAATTATGCCGCTAAAGTACAGGAGGAGATCGAGAAGATGCTGGAGGCCGGCATTATTTTCAAAGTGGAAGTCAGCGAGTGGGTATCGCCGATCGTCATATCACTGAAGAAAGAGAAGGAGCAAATTAGAATCTGTGTTGACTTCCGTAGCCTGAATGCAGTGACTATCAAGGATCCATTTCCCATTCCCTTCACCGACTCGATTCTGGAAGAAGTTGCCGGGCACGAAATGTACTCCTTTCTAGATGGCTTCTCGGGTTACAATCAGATCAGCATCGCCGAGGAGGACAAATTAAAGACTACATTCGTCGTCGAGGATGGGGTGTACGCATACAACCGCATGCCGTTTGGATTATGCAACGCACCAGCTACATTTCAGAGGATTATACTCCACATCTTTGATAAAATGTCGGTAGGTA
>VDFB02360689.1:0-19939 GCA_007258455.2 Sequoia sempervirens | reverse complement strand
GTCATATTGCATTTATCAAATTAGGTTATTTTTATTGCATTCATCATTCATACATATCATAATAAGCATCTGTCATCATATATGCATCACAATATCATATAAAATGCATCCATAGACATCATAAAAAGCATAAACATTTATAACATCCATAATCATAACCACATCACATCATCCTATCATATTGCATTTATCAAATTAGGTCATCCTTACTACATTTACCATCTAGACATATCATAAAGGGCATAAACTATTAAATATTCATAACATAATTATAAAAGCATAAACATACAACATATTAAGCCATCGTATAACCATATAGAATGCATCAATAAACATCATAATCACAGCATAAACATCCATAGCATAGCATGCCATCATCATAAACATAAAATCATAATCATATAACAATTCATATCATCAACCACTGCCAAAATCATATCATATATATCACTCAAAATAATAAGTGTCATAAGTACAATGTCATGACGTATCGTGTCCAATAAAAATGGAGCTTGCAGGATCGATAATCAAAATGTCTGTGTCCATATAGCATGATGTATAAAAGAAGGCCCAAGCCTAAAATGACCTAATCTTGTCCTTGGGGCATCCCTGTCCTCCCTGTGTGGTGACTCTTTGGACCTGTACTTTGTGGTATGAGGCATATCATATGGTGTAGCCTACCTAGCATATGATGTCTCCTCCTCAAACCTACTCTATGCACACCTATTATGTGTCCTATTGAGAGTCCTACCCCATGAGCCACTACGAATCTTCAAAACAGAGGTCTCCCTCCTCTTTGGTGGTACCACTCTCTCATACAATTCTCTATAATACTAGTTGGCTTTCTCGCTCTGGCATACTCTTGCACAACCTCCATGATAGATCCACTTCATGTAGTCGTAAAATCAATCTGCTTGTATGGCTTCTATTGGAAAATCACTACTAGGTCTCTCTCCAACTTGAAGGCATCCCTCTCGGTCATAAGGCCATCCCTCTCTACAGTAGAATTCCTCATCTCTACCTCTAGTGCCTACACACACACCTAAAGGGAGACTTTCCTTTGGCCTATAGTTCCCTCATCTTCCCGACCCTCCTCTAGCTCCACCTCCTTGACCCCCATGATAATCCTCTCTCAAAGGAAACTCTATGCCTCGCCCATCTCTACCTCATCCTCCCTCAACCTCTATTTCCTTCACCTGTAGTTGTGCTACCTCTAGTGTAGGAATCTTTGCATGATGCTCCCCCTCCTACAATTCAACCTCTGCTGCTACCCTCCCCTTCAACTGACCCTCCTCCATCTCCTCATCCTCCCTGATCCGTGGTATTTTTTGGCCACCCATCATCTGCTATTTTATAATCCAATTTTCTGCTAAATTTTTTCCCTATCTAAATGTGCAAAACACAAAAAAACTGTAAAGTCAAGCTACTAGTACGTACTAGGGTAGGTGCTCCCTTAGGTCGGTGGTACCTATGAATTTGGTATATGTGATGGTGGCCTCTAGAATAGGAGACATCTTCATTGGAAAATCACTTAGAGCTCTAAGATTTCTAAATTGGGAATGCACAAATGACCCTTTTTCAAACTCAAATTTCTATTTATAAGCTCAAAATTAGGGTTTTGCACCTTCCTTGTCTATTGAAAGATCCTTTTGATGACTTAAAACTTCAATTTGATCCCTTTATCAACCTCAAAACTCAATTCTATCTCCAGCATTGGATTCCTAGCCATCAACTTGTCTTATCGAGACAATTTTCCAAATTTTTGATATTTTTTTAAAATTTGTAAAATTTTCTTGAGGGGGCATACCTGTACCCTAACTTCATTGGGGCATCATTTAACTTAATTTATTTGACACAACGTGATGAACTATGTTACGTCAAAGAGGGCCAAAATGTAGACACTAAAAAATGTCCTAGTTAGCGAGCATCATTTATCTTGGTCACTGTCCTTTGATAATTAAATAATTTTAATTATTTCATTATCCTTGATCATATTCCTCTATTAATTAAATATTTTTTAATTATTTTAATTAATTCACTTTCTAATCTTTATTCTATCCCAATCAATTAAATAAATTAATTGTGTCACTAATATCTCCCTTTCTTCAATAATTAAATCAATTATTATTTATTTAATTATTTTTCTTATCATCTTTCATCTATGGTCAAATAATTATTATTAATTATTTAACTATTCACTCCCTCTTTTAATTCTTCTATCATTAAATAATTATCAAAATTATTTAATTGTCCTCCATGTATCTCTTGTATTAGATAATTAAATGAATTTAATTATTTAATGCATAGTCGTCGGTGTCATAGCAATCAATAGCCCACCTCTTTTTGGTGCATCGATTCTCCACCACCAATATTGACATCTTTCTAGAAGATTAATTTCATCTGTCCATTCGAATGGCTGTCTATAAAAGAAACCTTCCTCCATTTTTTCCTCAACAACCTTATTATATCCAACTTTCTACTTACTATTTGTAGGCTATTACACAAATTCTACTTCAAATATGAGGGAAAAGTTTACAAAAGGAGAAATAGGAGAGACAAGAGAAGGAATCAACTACAATGGGGAGTGATTTATCTTATTTTCTTTGATTTTGATTTCTCGCCTTGTTTGTATTCTCTCGTTTTAGATGAGGTTTTGGCTCAAAAGTGTTGTGGTTGTCACTTTATCTAGGCTAGAATTGTTTTCCCCCATATTTCAAAACCCTCTACCCTCTACCCTTAACTATCTACTCTCTATCTCTCCCACTCCCTCTCTCTCTCTCAACTCTCTCCCTCCTACCCCCTCTCCCTCTCTTAGGTATCTCTCTCTCACTCACTTTGTCTATCTCTCTCCCCTCTATCCTTAACCCTAAACCCTAAACCTTGAACCATTAAACCCTCTACCCTCTCTCTCTCTCTCTCTCTCTCTCTCTCTCTCTCTCTCTCTCTCTCTCTCTCTCTCTCTCTCTCTCTCTCTCTCTCTCTCTCTCTCTCTCTCTCTCTCTCTCTCTCTCTCTCTCTCTCTCTCTCGTCTCTCCCTCCTACCCCCTCTCCCTCTCACAGGTCTCTCTCTCACTCAATCCCTTTATCTCTATCCCATCTACCATCAAACCTCTACCCTCTACCCATAACCCTTAAAACCTAAACCCTTAAACCCTCTACCCTCTACCCTTAACCCTCTACCCTAAACCCTCTACACTCTACCCTTAACCCTCTGCCCTTAAACCCTCTACCCTCTATCCTCAACCTAATACCCTATACCATCAACCCTAATCCCTCAACCCTATACGCTCAACCCTCAACCCTCAACCTTAAACTCTCAACCCTAATCCCTAAAACCTATACCCTAAACCCTCTATCCTCAACATTAAACCCTTAAACCTTTTACCATCTATGCTCAACCCAATACCCTCTTCCTTCAACCCTAATCCATCAACCCTATAGGTCCTCAACCCTATACCCTAAATTCATAATCCTCTACCCTATACATATGATCATCAACCCTCATCTATCTTTATTCCTCCCTCCATTTATCTCCCTCCCTCCATCCCTCCCTCTCTACCCTAATACCTCAACCCTATACCCTCAATTCTTAAACCCTTAAACACAAAACCCTATACCCTGTACCCTCAACCCTCAACCCTTAAATCCTCTACCTTGTACCCTTAACCCAATACCCTGTACCCTCAACCCTATACCCTTAACCCTTAAACCTTTAAACCCAAGTAAAATCTCCACCCTAAATCCTCAACCCACAACCCTTAATACCTCAATCCTTAAACCTTCAACCCTCTACCCTTAAACCCTCAACCCTCAACCTTTATACCCTCTACACTATACATTGGACCCTCACCCATAATCCATCAACCTTATACCCTCAACCATCTACCC
Source organism: Sequoia sempervirens (assembly GCA_007258455.2). Taxonomy (NCBI): domain Eukaryota; kingdom Viridiplantae; phylum Streptophyta; class Pinopsida; order Cupressales; family Cupressaceae; genus Sequoia; species Sequoia sempervirens. The sequence goes on along the minus strand of VDFB02360689.1, from coordinate 16,051 downwards.
TCAACCTTAAAATCTCAACACTCAACCTTTAAACCCTAAAACCTTAAACCCTCTACCATTTACCCTATACATTTGAACCATGCATTTTTGGGTAGGGCTTATAGGCTACTGTTGCACTCTTAGGATGTTTCATCTAAAAGGAGAGAGATAAACCCTACTCAAGAGATATAGCTAGGTTCACTCAAATTATACAATGTATGATGTTATTTAGACTAAATGGAATGATCTAAGTGCAACTAAACTATGAAATTTAGATATTATTAGTGTAAAACCTGAGAATTATGCAATGTTGAAAAACACAATGTGATATGTAAACACGAACTAAGTATGAACAAATGCAAGACAAAAAAGAAGAAGGTTGAATAAGAGTGCACCTGGGTAGAGAATGGAGACTATGGAATAATTCTAAATGTTGACTAAGATCACTAAAAATCACCAGTGGGACTCATTTTCCATTAATGGTGAATCAGTCTTGCTTCTGATGAAAATTGTTGAAAGCTAGCTTCTGAGTGTCGCAATGCAAAATATGACAAAATCTAGATTTCCAGCCTTCAAGTGGGACTCATTCACCACTGATGGTGAATCAGTCCACTCCCAGAAATCCTAGAAAATCAGGGACCAATCTTGTAGCACTAGATCTGAGGTTGACTGCTTGTCAGGTTGACAAAGTTAATTCTGTAGAAAATTGATAGAATATCTTCTCCAAGCTTGAAATAGGTTGTTGTTGACTTGAAAAAATTTACTGACTTCTTTTCCACTTTTCAACACCTAATAACTTGTTAAATCTGCATACACAAGTCTACAAACACACATGCAAAAGGGGAAAAATGGTTAAGACTTAGGTTATAGGGATTTTCCTTGGTTAAATCCATCTTTGGTAATAAAACCCTTAATGAATAAATGGAATGGAAGAGAATGATAAACAAATAACATGAAAATGCTATCAACTTACCAAACTCTTATTGAAGAAAATTTGAAGATACAACAATGGTTGCTCCAAAGTACTTGATCAGTGCTTAAATGAATGATACAAAGTACTTGAATACTTGAGTGAATGTGTGAATAAGTGAACTTGATGAATGGGGGCTTAAAATGAGAGGAAAAACACTTATTTATACACACTTGTGCCTTAGTAACCCGATGATACCTCATCATAGGCTAACATTTGATGATTTTGAATACAAAACCAAAATAAAATTTGAAATATTTTGAATTTTGAGCTAAGAGGGACTCATTCGCCACCCACGGAAAATGGGTTCCACCTTGGACTTGAATGTGGGTGTTAGGAATTAAGTCACATTTTATTTTTTTGTTGGGTTTACATTAAAAAACATACTTGATTAAACCTTATAAGGGCATAAAGGGGTCAAATAAAGCATAAGAAAGGTGTAAATAGTGAAATTATGCCTAGAAAAGCATGAAATCTTGTTACAAAACTTACAAAAATTAAAAATAGGACTTGATAAGTGATGAAAAGGTGTGTTTTAGGTGAATTATAATAAATAGATTCTAAGGGACAACACGGGGGCTTTTATTGCGGCTTTTGCTGTGGACATCGGAATTCAAACTAATCATGTCGCGGAAGCAGTTGGGGCTTTTCATGCGGTCAGCCTAGCCCTCAAGATCAACACGAAACATCTTTGGTTGGAGGGCGATTCCTTGAATATAATAAATTGTATTCTTGGGCTTACCCCCCCTCGTGGACCATAAAAAAATGGATCGAAGACACGAAAACTTTATTAAGCAAATTTGATAAAGTGAAAGTTTCCCACGCCTATAGAGAAGCCAATAAGGTGGCGGATTTCTTCGCCAATGAAGGGGTTAGGAAGGGTGGGGAAAACACGTGGAGGAAGAATGACAACCTCCATCCTGAAGTGAAAGCGCTCATTTATTATGATTCAGTGCATGGAAGAGAAGGCAATCTTAGTCATAATGAAACGGATAAAGATCAGGTACATCGATTTCATTAGATTTGATGGGACCGACATCATTTTCTTTTTTAAGAAGGGTCTGCGGCACGCTTTCTGGGTGTTCGACAAAAAATACCTAAACGGGACCCAGGGCAACTATTCAGTGTTTGTTGACAGTGAGCTGATTATGGGCGGAGAAAGAAAATGAGCGGAGCCGAGCAATTTCCAGGAGCACACAAAGAATGCTAAAGCGTGGGAAAGAATTGAAAAGGGGGGTTTAGTCCCATATATGGAGAAGCTCCATGGTACGGATGAGGGGATACTGAACTATTTTGTTAAAAACTGGAAAAATGGTGAGATCGTGTTGTTTGGAAGGAATGTTAAGCTGAGTGAGAACTTAATAGGTGAGATAACAGGTCTTTCAACTGAGGGTGTTAAATTCTACCGGGACCGACGATTCTCTGATGAAGCGGTCATTAAATTTCCCAAAAAAGATAAGGAGAAAGCGAAGATGGTGAAGGTTGCTAATAGCTACTTTGATGTGGAGTCCATCAAATCTATTTGGAGGAAAGTCTTAAGAGTTGTTATGGAATATATCACGGTTGACGGGCGCTTTACCAGAGTCTATGGTTACCACTTTGCCATTCTGAACCATTTCCGGCATAAGGTTCGTATATCTCTGCCTTTTTACTTATTTTCTTCTCTGAAGAATTGCCTCGATGATGTGGAAAGAAACCCTAGGAGGAATGCTATTATTCACCCTGGTCTTGTTAGGCTCATTTTTGAGTATTTTCAAAATTTACCTGCTTTGCCTAAAACTGTTGATATTGAAGAGTTGGACGATGAGGAGACAGAAAGTAGTAGGGAGATCGAACCCCGGGCCCCCCCAGCTTGTGTTCTTGTTGGCCCTGATTCCATTGCTCCCCAGTCCTTGTCTTGTCGGAAAACCCTTAAGGGTTCTGCCCCGCTGTCTTATCCTAAACGGCAACCTCTGCATGAGTGCCCTAGTCCGGGTTTTACCCCCCCGCCCTGTCTTAATCCCCAGCCGTCTCCTGGTTGCCCTACTCCTGGTTTGTCCCCAGGTTTGAAAGGTAACCCTATTATGAAACTCGTTTCGTATTCAGGGAATTCAATGGAAATCCTCTCTGAAAAGCCCATGGTCAGTAAGGAATCGGCCCCTAGTGCCCCTGCTTCTGGTAATTTTGGGAATGATCATTTTGAGTCCCCTATTCAGGATGAAATTAATTCTGCCTTGAATAAGCTTAAGCCTGAGGATTTGGTTAGTATAGCGGAAAAAAGTACGGATGGCCTTTTTACCGTTCTCAAATGGACCCAGAAAGAAGTCTGTAATTTGAAAGGTCATGTTACTGATCTCAGCAACAAGGTCATGGATTTGGAGCAGAAAATCAGTTGGAATAGTAGAGATAATGATGAACAGGAAACTCCATTACCGAGGAAAAGATAGCAATTACAGGAGGATAGATTGGCTAGCATCGAGTGCAGCATGTCCAAGATTGAACAAAACATCAGGGCTACTGTTGCTAACAATCACAAAATTGCAAGGCATAACACCATCATCATCAATGCGATGGTGGAAAAGCTTGAAAAAAACCAAAAGGGTTCGCTGGTTGTGGATTTGGATGCGGACAGGGGAGGCAGCAGATCGGCTGGTGAAGGGATCTCGACTCGTACCAGGGCTAACATCAAGAGGAAGACCCCGACTTCATCTCATACGGTCCAAATTCTCAAGCAGGGGTTACAGGACATGCAGAATGTTGAAAAGGAAGCCGAGGATTTACTAAACACCTTGGAGTAATGTGTTGTTTTGTTTGCTGGTTTTTTTGGGCGGTCCTTTCTTAGGGCCCTGTTGTCTTTTGTTGCTGTCGTTTCCTTTTTTGGGATAGCTGTCCGATTGTTTGTACTTTATTTGTTTATCTCTTTGTTTTTAAACTTTGTGGTTTTAGGTCCCTATAAAACCTATTTTTTCCTTTTCAAAAATAAATAGAGTATAGAAAAGTGTAGAAATGTTTTGCAACACTTCACAACACCTTCACAAGATGCCATAATTTGAATTTTAAGGACCTAATGTGAGTGTTCAAGCCACATTGAAACATTAAATCAAAGAAAAATGGACCAAGCATCATGAAGAAAGGCCTAAAATACCATGAAAATGACAAGGGACCATTTTTGTATAGTGCACTTAGCTCCCACTTTAGTGAGAGGATGAACTTGCTTTAAACTCACACTAAAGTAGCCATGAATATCGAGAAGGAGGTCCCAATGCACTTATGTTAGCAAGATGGAATGAAAATGATCAAGAGGGATGATCAAGACCCCAGGATGAAGATTCCATGGAAAACTAGACATAAGAACAAAGGAACACACATGTGAAAGGGAAATTGAATTGAGTTTCGATCGTCTGTTGAACTAGTTGTGGATTAGATCTAGGATATTTTGAAAAAGAAAATTCTGCCACTATAGGGAGACATACCTTATGGTGGTCCACTGGGTGAGAAGACCCAAAAAGGTAAAATACATACACTAGTTGGTATGCACTCACAAACACAAAGGTGGCTATGGGGAAAGTCGTGTCATTGAATGGGCTTCTCACTCAACCATATTAAAGTCATACCTCCTAATATTTTTAACAAGCCACCACAAAGGAAAATTTTGGTTCGTGCTTCATGAGACAAGCCATGATTTGTATTATTAGAACCCATGAACAAAGATCAAGGTACCACAGGCATGCAAGTTGCATTATGCAAGGTGGAAAAGATGTAAAATGAAAAAATGTAAAATTTAAGAATGTAAAATGTAAAAATATAAAAGATGTTCAAAGGAGGCTTGTTAAGTTCATCCAAGGTTTTTCACTTAGGGAAAATTATGTCTAATGTTTCCAAGAGAGGAGAAATCAAAGAATAAAATACTCACAACTTAGGGGATGCAGTGCATTGCATCAGGCCACTAAGAGGAATACAATATGCTAAGATATATCACACTTATGAAGTAAATCATACCCAATGTCATCCACAAAGTGGAAAACACATCATATGAAACGACAAGGTTGCACTAAGAACCAAGAATGCAAATGAATTATGCCAATTTATGCCGCCCACTTTAAAGGAATTGCTACACATTGTTTTGTGGGAAATTACTTTAAAGTAGAAAAGGAAAGAAAATGTAAAAATGAAAAAAAGACATAAGAGTGAACTTGGAAAGCCCCTATGCCAAGTCATATGTTTCTAAGTTAGGCTGCTTCATGTGAACGAAAGAGAAAACAAAAGAAAATGGAGTTGTCCCCCAGAAAGGAAAACACCAAACACATAAGGGATCTATGGATTTTGGGTTAGTATGTTTGTTGCTGCAATGTTTTTATGAAAGAGCTCGAAATAGTCATCATTCCTGAAAGCACATAAAATTGGAAGAATGGCACAAAGAGAGTGAAAACAAAAGGAAAACAAAGTCCATTTTGGGTCAACATGGAAGAGACATTGCAGTCTCAATGCTTTGCATCATCCCCAAAAGGAAAACACAAGTGAAAAGAAAATTAAAAGGTGAAATAAAATGAAAATATTTTGGGTCAACATGAAGGAAAAATTTTGGTCTTGATGCCTTGCATCATCCCCAAAAGGAAAACACGAAAGAAAAAAAGAAAAAAATGACCTTTTGGGTCAATATGGTAGACATAGGGCATCTCAACACTTTGCATCACCCCCAAAAGGAGAACAAAAAACAAAAATGAAAAATAAAAGACCTTTTAGGTCAACATGGAAGAGACATAGGGTGTCTCTACTCTTTGCATCATCCCCAAAAGGAGAACACAAAACAAAAAAGAAAAATAAAAGACCTTTTGGATCAACAAGGAAGAGACATAGGGAATCTCTATGCTTTGCATCATCCCCAAAAGGAGAACACAAAAAAAAAGAAAAAAAGAAAAGATCGTTTGGGTCAACATGGAGGAGACATAGGGCATCTCAATGCTTTGCATCATCCCCAAAAGGAGAACACAAAACAAAAGTGGAAGATAAAATACAAAATGTATGATAGATAGAAGAATAGAGGTATGAATAGAAGAAGTGTACAAAGAGAGAGAACATCAAACACATGATATGGGGGAACACGATACACACATAAAAGAAAAATGAAAATAAAAAGGAAAATGAATGTAAAAGGCTAGTAAGGTGAATGCAATTCAACCATCTAATAAGTAATCTTCCTCCCAATCATGTTCAATATATTGCGAGGGCAGTTGATTGTCCAAAGGAAGGATTGCAAGTGTCGAACTAGGATATGTACCCAGTTCTTCACCTAGTGGAGAAGGTTCATCATCTAAGCTCATGGTAGATGAAAATAAATAATTTATATCATTATGCACTTGTTCATCTATTTTTGTGATTTTCTCGTCATCATCATCATCAAGGTTGATTATGACAAGAGGGCGAAGGGTAATATCCAAGGAGGGGTGTATCAAAAGTGGTGGTTGTTGTATTTGTTCATTTTGTTTTGAGGGCTGGACTATGTTATCTTGTGGTAGGTTAGGGGGAAGAGGGTGGTCAATTATTTCTTTTTTCAAAGGCAGAGGTTGGATTTCTTTGTTTACTTCCATTCGAGAATGATGAGCAAGGAAATGATGATGATGCCTACACTCCCTAGCACCACAGTTTCGTTTTATTTTATTTTGAAGTTTTTGATTTGTAAGAGTGGGTTGATCCATCACAAGTTCCTTTTCTTCCTAACGGGGAAGAATGGAAGAAACCAAAGAATATGGGCCAATCACTTTCTCTTTATCTTTATACACTTGCTTAATGTGGGTAGGCATGACAAGGTTGCTTTCATTTTCTCGATGTCATTTAAACAATGGAGGGGAAGTGTTTATGGTTGGGTGTTCATGAGGTTGTATTGTTTGTTCAATTTCAGACTCAGACTGAAGCATAGTTTCATCTAGCATAGGAGGAGTGGAAGCGGATGGGGACATGTTACGAAGAGACAATTCAGCTATGCATTTGGTTTTGAAATTTTGATAGGTAATGAAAAAGAAGTCCTTTCGAGGGGTGATGGGTTCCATAGGTTCAAGCTAGAAGGTTTGTAAGGAAAAATTACCTTTGGAGGATAATGGATTAAAGTCACTATCACCTGTATGGTAAATATTTGATTTCCATGTGGAAACTTCACACATTTGTGAACAACTGAGGGGACCGCTTTCATCAAGTGAAACCAAGGGTGACCTATCCATAGATGAAATTGATCTAATTGTGGAATGATAGAAAATGTTACATCAAAATTTTTAGGTGCTACTTGTAATGGGAGTACGATCGATCCAATTGTAGGGCATGAAAAACTAGTATGTGTCTTAATCCTACCATTAGTTTATTATAGTCATCTTGATAAAACTCGTAATACTAAAAACTCTTTTGTTATCACATTCTCACCACAGGAGGGATCTCTTAATATCCCATTGGTGGGATTATCATAGATTTTGTCAGCTATGTAAAGAGGACCATCAGGAAGTTTTTGAAGCAAATATTTGGAAGAAAAAGTGATATCACGAGTTTTGTTGGTTGTGCCCTTACAAGGGATAACATCCATCTCACCCACAAGTTCCTCCATAGGAGTAACTTGGGTAAAATTTGGAGTTATATCATGTTCATTATTTGTATCAATGTTCATGACTTTAGGGTTTGAAGGTTCACTAGCCTTGAAAAATAAAACATTATGTCTAGGCATGGGGTTGGTAGAGATTTGTAAATTTTGGTTAGGGGGTGCAACATACTTATTCCCTTGATCATTAACACTCGCAATGGACAAATGACCCGAATCAATGAGGTTTTCAACTAAGTGTTTGGGATGCTTACATTGTTCGGTGTCATGTCCATTTTGGTGATGAAATTTACAACAAGCATTAGGTTTAAAGGTGGGTGGTATAGGTTTGGTAGTATCAAGTGGTTTAACGCTAGGAAAAGTAATCATTTGTTGTTGGATTAATTAGTTCATTGTATTATGGAGGGTATCGGGTAAGGGAGTAAATTGTCTCTTCAAGTCCCCATAGGTATAAGGCATCATTGCTTTAAAAATTTCCACTTGACTTTGAACGGGTTGGGTTTGCGGTTGAGGAGGCAGATTAAATTGTAAAAAGCCTCTATTTGGTTTTCTAAATTTTTGAGTTTTGTTTTGATTATTTTTCTTAGATTTCTTAGCTTAGCTAGAAATGGACTTTGAATCATGACTTGAAACTGAGTAATGATATTCACAAAGGGTTGTGCATAAATACATAAATGAAGGAAATTTCATCATAGTTAACTTATCCTGGAGATGGGTGTGCAAATTTTTGATAAACATCTTTTGTAAATGTGAATCAAGAATTTTGACATCAACTTGAGCATATAACGACTGATAACACAAAATGAAGTTGGTTACTTTTTCATCGACATTTTTTGTATAGTGCATTAAATCAACCATTGTCTTTTTAGAATTCATATGAACTTGAAAGTGACTTAGGAAGGCATCCAAAAGTTCATTGAATGATCAGATGGAATGATTAGGTAGGTTTTAAAAACACTCTAATGTAGAGTCTTTCAAGGTTCAAGGAAATTTTTTGGCTAACAACTTATCATCAAGGAAAAAGTCACTACACAAGGCTGTATAAGCATTCACATGATTAGTAGAGTCTTCTTTACCTATGTATGTCTCAAACCTAGGCATTTCAATTCCTTGTGGCATCTATGTGCATAAGATTTCTAAGGATAATGGAAAACTATGAACATGATATGTAGGTGGAGAATTTTGACTTTTGCTAATGGTGAAAATTTGTTGTTGCATGGATGAAACAGTGTTAAAGAGTTGTGTAAAAATGGGATCGGTGTAAGTGCTATGAGGTGGAAGGGAAAATGGTGATGGATTTTATGTAATGTTAGGGGAAGTGAAGGGGACACTAAGAGGGGTGAAGGTGGTAGAGAGTATTTGTGATGCCAAAAAAGAAGTAGGAATGCTAGATGGAATTGTGAAAGAAGGAGCCACATGACTAACTTGTTGCATACTTGTTGTAACTTGAGGAGTGGTATAAGTTGGTATGGATGTGATGGTTGAAGGGGGAGGATTGTGAGGTCCTCCTTGGATTACAACAATGTTCATTGACTGGGAAGTAGAAGGAATATGCTTATTGTATATCTCAGCTATTCTCTTCATAACTTGTAAGCCATCATCACTTTCAATCAAATGATGAAGGTTTTCTATCGCAGGTATGGTAGTGGTGGAAATGTTTTCAAGGGTCAAGTCTTGTTGTAAGTGTGCAAAATCCTCTTGAATACTAATGAATTTTTCTTCCAGGATGGGATTGTTTTGTGTGTCAACATTCACTGGATGGAAAGGTGAAGGCATAGTAGTAGTATTGTCCATTCCCAATGCACCGTTTTCCATACTAGGAGTAGGAGCACTTGAGATCCCAAGGTCCACAATGAAAGTGTTATCACGAGAAGCCATGAGTCTAGAACTTCGTCTCACTAAAGTATTATCAATGGGGCACGAAACAATCATACAAGTACCAAAAAATATGGGATGAATGTAAATGCAAGGTAATCTAGGAGTGCAAGATGAAAATAAAAAATAAATTGTAAACTGAAACAAAGATTTAATAGTAGATAACAAAAATGTAGGAAAATGCTAGAAAAATGCCTAAAAATGCAATATGAAATGTGTAGGTGGACTAATTCATCCAAGGTGGTGAATGAATCCAACTATGATTTTTTTTGTGTTTTCAAGAAAATTTAAAGTGATTCTAATGCATATTTTCATTTTTTTCAATGATATGCAATGCAAAAATGAAATCTAAATGAGTCTTACACTAATGCAATTTGAGAAACCCTAGGATGCAAAAACAAGACCATACCCTAATTGAACGTTGATGCAAATGAAGTCTCAGATGCAAGATGCAATAGAAATTATAAATGTAAAGTGCTCAATATGTAGATTCACCAAATTGAACCGTAGATTTTTGGGTAGGGCTTATAGGCTACTCTTGCACTCTCAGGATGTTTCATCTAAAAGGAGAGAGATAAACCCTACTCAAGAAATCTAGCTAGGTTCACTCAAATTATGCAATGTATGAAGTTATTTAGACTAAATTGAATGATGTAAGTGCAACTAAACTATGAAATTGAGAGATTATGAGTGCAAAACCTAAGAATTATGCAATGTTGTAAAACACAATGTGATATGCAAACATGAACTAAGTATCAACAAATGCAAGACAAAAAAGAAGGCTGAATTAGAGTGCACCTAGGCAGAGAATGGAGAATTTGGAATATGTTGAATGCTGACTGAGATCAATAAAAATCACCAGTGGGACTCATTTACCACTGATGGTGAATCAGTCTTGCTTCTGATGAAAACTATTGAAAGCTGGTTTTTGAGTGTTAGGATCTAGAATTTGAAAAAAATTGGATTTTCAGCCTTAAGCTGGGACTCATTCACCACTAATGGAAAATCACTCCACTCTAATTTTTTTGAGAAATTAGGGACCAATCATGTAGCACCAGATCTAAGGTTGACTGCTTGTCAAGTTGATGAAGTTAATTCTATAGAAAAATTGAAAATGAGAGGAAAACCACTTATTTATACACACTTGTGCCTTAGTAACCTTATCATATCTCATCATAAGGTGATTTTTAACAAAACCCAAATAAAATTTGAAATATTTTAATTTGCTAAAGAGGGATCTTATTCACACCCATGGCCAATGGGTCCCACTTTGGACTTGAATGTGGGTGTCAAGAATTAAGTCACATTTAATGTATTTTGTTAGGTTTACATTCAAAAACACACTTAATTAAGCTTTATAAGGGCATAAAGGGGTCAAATAAAGCATAAGAAAGGTGTGAATAGTTAAATTATGCCTATAAAAGTGTGAAATCTAGTTACAAGACTTTACAACACTTCAAAATAGGAATTGATAAGTCATGAAAAGGTTATTTTTAGGTGAATTGTAATAAATAGAGTCTAGAAAACTATAGAAATATTTTACAACACTTCACAACACCTTCACAAGAAGCCATAATTTGAATTTTAAGGACCTACGTGGAGGTTCAAGCCTACATTGCAACATTAAATCAAAGAAAAATGGACCAAGCATCATGGAGAGAAAGGCTCAAAAGACTATAAAATGATGTACCCATTTTTTACAAGGAAACATTAAACCTCAACCCTCAATTCTCAACCTCAACCTTAATCCTCAACTCAAACCTTAAACCTAAACCACAACTCCTATTCTACCTCTACTCCTATACATTGAACCTTTAACCCTAATCCTTCAAACTATATACCTCAAACATATACCTAAACCTCTCTACCCCTCAACCCTAAACTCTCTAACCCTAAACTCCTCCTTGTGCCTAAACTCCTTAAAACCCTAAACCATTAAACTCTAATTTACCCCTCAACCTAATACCTCTACTTAACCTTTAATCCCTCAACCCTATACCCCTCTTCAACCTAATACTCCTAAACCATCGTAAACCTATAGGTCCTCAACCCTATACCCTCAATTCTCAACCCTCTACCCTATACACTACATCCTAAACCATCATCTGTCTTTGTCCCTCCCTCCTCTTCTCCTATTCTATCTATCTTAATTCTCCCTCCATCTATCCCTCCCTCCACCCCTCCCTCTCTACCCTAATCCATCAATCATATACCCTCAACCCTTAAACCCTTAGACACTCAGCCCTAAACTCTAAACCCTAACCATCAACCCTTAAACCTTAAAACCTTAAACCATTTACCCTATACCCTCAACCATAATCCCTCAACCCTATACTGTCAACCCTTAAACCCTTAAACCCAATTAAAATCTCTACCCTAATCCATCAACCCTCAACCCTTAAACCCCCAACATTCAACCCTCAACTCTCAACCCTAATCCCTCAACCCCTATACCCTCTACCCTATACATTGGACCCTCAACCCTAGTCCCTCAACCCTATACCCTCAACCCTATACCCTCAACCCTCTACCCTCAACCTTAAACTCTCAACCCTGAATCTTTAAACCCTCTACCCTCTACCCTATACATTAAACCCTCAACCCTCAATTCTTAATAATCAACCCTTAATCCCTCAACCCTCAACCCTTAAACCCTAAATATCAACCCCTATACCCTCTACCCTATACATTGTACCCTAAAACCTAATCCTTCAACCATATACTACCAAACCTATAACCTAAACCCTCTACCCTCACTCCTAAACCCTCAACATTAAACCCTTAAACCCTAAACCCTTAATCCTTCCACACTTTATTCTCAACCCAATAACCTCTACCCTCAACCTTAATCCCTCAACCCTATACCCTCAACCCAATACCCTAAACCATCAACCCCATAGGTCCTCAACCCTAATCCATCAACTAGGATATACCCTCAATCCATATCCCTCTCTCTATCTATCCATATAACCTCTCCCTCCCTCTCTAATTTTTTTTGTCTACCCTCTCTTTTCTATGCTGTTATCTTGAACAATTAATCCTACCCCCTCTCTCTCTCTCTCTCTCTCTCTCTCTCTCTTCTCTCTCCGTCTCCTCCTCCTATATTTCTCTCCTCTCCATCACTCCTCTTCCCACTCCCTCTCCCTATCTCAAGTCTCCTCCCACCCTCTCTTCTTTTTTTTATCAAGTTCTCCCTCTGACACCATACCTAGTTAACTCTCTCTCTCTCTCTCTCTCCTCTCTCTCAATTCACTCCCTCCCACACCCTCTCCCTCTCTCAGGTCTCTCACTCTCACACTCCCTCTCACTATATATCTCTCAAGTCTCACCCTCTCACCCTCTCACCTCCCTCACACTCTCAATTCTCTCCCTCTAGCACCCTACGTACATAATTCTCTCTTTCTCTCCTCCTCTCTCTTCCCCTCTCACAAGTCTCTCCCACCCCCTCGCTTCTCTCTCTCCTCTCTCTATCTCTCTCTCTCCTAATCTCTACCTAGCTAATGCTGCCCCTTCACTCAACATCTTCAATCCATCTCTTCTCTCTCTCTTAGATCTCCTTTCCATCCCCTAATATCCTCTATCAGCTCCTCACTACATTCTCTCTCTCTCTCTCTCTTTTTGTCTCCTCCCTCTCTCTCCTCCCAAAATTTAGACAATCCTCTCTTATCTTAAATTTCTCCCCCTAACACATACATAAATACATACACATAGTAGAAATACATAGATGTTTCACATACATACAAGCATACATAGATATGTATATACAATCTTACATATTAAAGAATACATGTACATATGTATACAATCTTAAACATACATACATAGGAATACATGCATTGCCATACATACATACATACTTACAAGCATACATACATACATACATACATACATACATACATACATACATACATACATACATACATACATATTAAGCATACATACAAGCATGCATACATACATACATACAAGCATACATACATACAAACATACATACATACATATAAGCATGCATACATAAGCATACATACATACAAACATACAACATATACATTCACACAAAGAAAAACATAATGTGAGCACGTTATAACGTGCTCTTGTTATAACACTCTCATGTTATTTCTTGCTTTGGGAATCCCCAAGCCTTGGGATTGGTATTTTCCTTGGAATACCAACTCAAAGGCTTAGAGGGCCTTCCCAACATCCAATGACGTGTTTTTGCAAATTATACAATATTTCACATAATTGCATTCATGCTCATCGTCAGGTTTGTACGTGTTTCAATTTCAAAAAAATTGAAAACTTAGGTAATTTTGGGCTCTCTCTTAGCTATCTAACAATGTAATTTTTTCCCTTTTTGACAATGTTAAGCCTTTGATCTATAATTTATTTTGTTTGCGTATTTTTTTTGGAAAAAACCAATGTTTGGTGTTTTTTTCGTTATAAATTAATTGTTCATCAAAATTTCAAATAAATTACATTTGAAGAAAGTAGACTCCATTCTACACATATTAAAAAATAAGAACAATTTTCAATTAGTTTCCAAAATTTATAGGGGTAGCATGGCCAAAATTTTGATTTTTAGGAAGTGTCCACTTTCAAAATTAGTAAAAAATAAAATATTCATTAAAAATTATGAGAAAAATCAAGCATAAACTACATACTATTAACTAATTTCTCACTGAAGCAATTTTAAAAATACTAAAAAGAATTTCACCATGCTAGGGAGCCACACAAGTTGCTATGTTATGTTTTTTTGACAAAATCAACACCAATTTCTATTGTCCCCTCTTTTGAACCCCTTAATCTCAACCATTTTAAAAAAAATATTATTTTAGAAAGTAGAATAGGAGCATTGTGATCCTTGTTTTTGTTGTATCTCAAAGTTTTGAGTGTAACTATCCTCAATTTCACGTCCAAGGTCAGTATTTCCTGATTTCACTAAAAAGTGGTCACTTAAGCCCCCTTTTTTCCCTCCCATCTTTTTGCACTACCCTACCATTTTTTACATAATATATCCACCCTCCTTGAACTAATGTTGATAAGGATAAAGGAATCTTATCCAAGCATGATTTTGGCAATACAAACCTTACTTTCTCTACGAATTTCCCCCACCTACACTCCCATCCCTGAATCTCTTACAAACCTTATTTTATCTACAAATTTTCATGACTTAAAATTCTTTATCCATGAATGTCTTACTACCTTCATCCATGACCATATCCCTTCCAAGTATGATTTGGATAATACAAACCTTTCTTTCTCTACCAATTCCCCCCACCTACACTCCTATCTATGAATCTTTCACAAACCTTACTTTATCTACCAATTCCCCCACTTAAAACTCTTTATAAATGAATATTTAACTACCTTCTACCACAAATAGAGCCTTCTCCCTACCAACACAACTCCTCTCCTTGATATTTTCATAAAAAATGTACTTTCTCTACTACTTTTCTCCACCTACACCCATCAAGTCCATGAAGACTTTACTAATTTCAACCATGAATCTATCCCTATTTAACACAAATCTTATCCTATGACTTTTCATGAATTTCATATATTTTCAAATAATATTTTCACACACCCACTATATTATATCTAGCTTGAGGAATCTTATTCATTTGCAACATATTCCTTGAAAAATTATCCCAAATCCTCTCTAATCCCTCCATCTTATCTCCCCATGATTTAGATACTCTATACCTGCACTTCCTCCAAATAGCGCATCCAAATTCCCTCATATCTCCACCCATATATTCACCCTCTTAATGATACTATTTTATCTCCTTTGTCCATCTCCCCCCCTATCTATCCCTATCAACAAATACTATTTTCATAGATACTCTCTATACTCACACTACCTACAAGAAAACATCTCCTCATCTCCTCCTTATGCTCCCCATCCATTTATAATTCCCTCTCACATCCATTATCTAATCAACCATATCCTTATATCCTCCATATAGTAATCCCTTGATACTCTCACCCCCTCTCTATGAAATCCATGATAAAATCATCCTTTCCCTTAATTCTTCCTTATCATCAATGATAAGCCACCCACCTAATTCCATCTAATAAGCTTATCCTCCCATCCAAAATCTTAAAGCATTCTACTTGAATAACATCAGTCCTAGTCCATGCAATCTAGCTATGGAACCTAACACATCATCTAGAAACATCCATTAGTTTTTTCTCATCCTTGTTGCAAACCTTGATCCCAATTACTCCAATTGTCATAAAAAAGAATATATGGTCCCCACTCCTCATGTTTCTATCATAATAATATAATATTATCCTTACATTGTTCTCATTATGAATATTTTATCCACATCAGTAATCAATCAATTAGTCTCCAACTTGAGAAAGGTAAATATATTTGCATAAATTTATATTATTTACACACGATTGCTTGTCTTCTTCTATGTGTTACCAAATTTTACATTTGTAACAATCCTTACATCATATCACAACATCAAAATCATGGTATTTTATTTCATGGTGTCACAAGGAATATGATTCCATGCGACCTTATCTTTAGGGTCAATCAATATGCATTTGACACATTGTCACCCTTGTCTTTCTACCTTGGTGAATATCATCAGGTGCAATAACAATTCAAGGTTGCTCACCTCACTACACAATGACTATCCCATTCAATCACTCCATAT
>VDFB02360688.1:0-22039 GCA_007258455.2 Sequoia sempervirens | reverse complement strand
AAAGACATGGGCGCTCATCTGGTGTAACCAATTTCCACAAACAGGCCGAGTCTTCTTTCTTTTCCCAACGTGATTGCTTTGTCTCCTTTCTTTCTACTCATTGACCCTGTTAGCTGGCAAGTTTCCTCCACGTCTACTATCCTTTCTTGCTCTTTCCTTGACTATGACTGCGCCTTCCTCTTTGACCAACCTGATCATATCCCTTTACATACCATTTTTCCCTTCTTTGTTTTATTTTCTTGCGTTTGGATGCACATAGATCAGTTTTCTTTTTACATAGTTGTCGATCTCTATTTTTGTTTCTTTTTCCTCTTATCTGGCAGCAAACCCCAACTTTCCCAATGTACTCCTGCCGTGTCCTTACCTCCTTCCTATTCTATCCCCATCATGCCTTTTTCTTTGCTGTCCAGAACAGTCCGCTTCCTTTCAAACTTCAGGATTGGCTTCCTCCTTCAAACATAAAATCTCAACCTCTTCAAGAACCGTTTCCTTCTGGCAAGCTTTCCACAGTTGAATCGATGCCTCCTCTTTCACTGAATTGATGCCTCCTCTAATTTCTCTCAACTTCCTCCCTTCTAAAAATTGTTTTTCTTTCTATAGGTAGAGGCTCCTCTAATGAACCGGTGCCCGCCTCCTTTCTTACAAGAACTGATCACTTCCCTGGCAGCGTGAACACACAAAATGTGTCGAACCATCCTCTCCTTCTCAACGTTTTGTAACTGCCACCACCTAGAGCCTGCTAGATGTCACCTCTAAAACCAAAAAGAACAATAACTGATAACTTTAAGAAAAACCAAGAACTGAAGCAAAAACCAAAACATGAAAACTAGATCGATGCCCCTACATCAGAAACCTTGTCTTTCTGTCTCGTTGTCACCTCATCCCCCAATTTTTTTAATAAAGAATGCTAAAAATAGCAAAAAGCTAAAAATAACATGGCTTTGACTAAAAATGTCTAATCCTAGAATATGCTCTTCTCCTCAAAATTGTGACAGCTAAAAATAGCATAGGGTTTTTTTAGCGTGAGTTAAAAATAGGCTTCTTTGAATATATAGTTCTAGATGATTTCAATGAAGCTTTCATGGCTAATCCTCTACTTTGATGAAGTCTGGCAAACCCTCTGAAACTTTAGTGAACTCTTGACACTGTGATATTTGAAGAGCTTTTTCATGTAAATCTTGTTGTATATCATCATTCATCAATATTGTTTTGAATCGTCATAAATTCTCTTTTTGAACTACCCCTATTTTGATTGATCTCGAAGACGAATGAAGCATTGGCATGCTAGATTTGATTGTAATTATAACTAACTTTGCTACACTTTGAAATTTTCTTATCAAATGAAAGAAGGTTGTTGTTCACAAACATTGCCATTGTAGGAAATAATGAATCTACAAAAAGATTTCTTTAAGCATAATTCTCTTCCTGAAATGGACGTTGCTTCCTATTTATAAATATTTTGCTCTAAATAGACATCACTTTTACAAAAAGGAAATTTATCTTTTGCTGAAAAGTCACCTCTTTTCCTTTTAAAATGGTGCCTCATCTTCAAATAGAAAATAAATTTTTTTTGGCTGAGTCAACTATTTTGAAAAAACATTTCCTTCTTTGAAGCACAGTCAGCCCATGACATGGATAGACCTTCGAACTTTCATTAGTTGACTTAAGACAATTTCATGCCTATGAACCAAGCTAGCCTCTGAATATAGAAATTTTGGTTTGTGCTTGATTTAAAATTTTCTCCTTTTGGAGGTTAGGGACAATAAATAAGATGTGTATTGTTGCTTTGTGGATCAAGAAAGCGTTTGACATAGTTCCTAGGAACACATTATGGAGTAGAATGGAGGAGCTAGGATTGCCAACACATTACAAGGCAGCTGTTCATAGATTGTATGAGCAAGTCAATGCTAAAATCAAAATGCAAGCAGGGCTGTCCAAAGTTTTTAGGAGTGATATATGCATCAAACAGGGCTGCTCTTTATCTTTGACTTTATTTGGATTATACATTGACAAGCTAGAAGATTGGATAAAAAAATCTAGGTGTGAGGGGTTCCACTTGACCAACTAGGTGGTGAAACTCTTGCTTGATGCTGATGACCAAATTCTGATGGTAGAGACAACCCAAGATATGAGAGGTCACTTGTAGGCTTTAGTACTTTTTTGTAAAGAAGTGGGGATTTAGGTGAATATCAACAAAACCAAAATTATAATTTTCTTTTTCAAAAGGAAGAAGAAGCATTTTGGCTTTCAATTTGAAAGAGAGTCTCATGAAGTGGTGTCAAAATACAAGTATTTTGGTCTCAATTTTCTTAGTAAACTTAGTTGGGACAAATGTCGGATGAAAAGTATGCAAGACGGATGGAGAGCTCTTTATGTGCTTCAAAGAAGTTGTAGGAATGCTATGTTGTAGGATTGGAAGACCTCCAGGGTCCTATTTGGTTGATTCATTGATGTAGGAGCATTTGGGTCCATAAACAATCCTACATCAACCAAAAATATTTCCTTCCTTGTTTCAGTTTTGTTGCATTTTTGTTTTTGGTAGTGTTGCTTTAGGAGAATTTTTAGAGATAATTTGGGAAAACTTATGACATCACTTTGTAGATGATCCTAATGGGTATTTGTAGATCAAATTTGGTGAAAATTGGGCGAAAAATGACTAAGTTATGCTTTTTCAGGTTTTTGGTTTGCTATCAGCCTTTTATGGGTTCTGGTTTGCTACCAGCCTTTTGTGGGTGTTTGGTTTGCTACCGAACTTTTGTGGAGATTTGCTGGTGAATCGATCTATTTACAACCAGTTCCATTGAATTTGCTCACACAACTAGTACCGATGGGTTTTTTTGCATTTGTGGGAACTTCGAGGTCATCTAGCTCATTTGCCCATCTAACTCTTTTGGGAATTCCATATCCATCTAAAGTTTGTGGGTTTCTCACGGCCATTAGGATTTGCAGGTAAACTCAAGTGAATTGAACATTTCAAAGTTTAATCAACCAGTTTAGATGAATAGTTCTAACAATGATGTGAGCATGACATCAATAGGATGATGACATCACCATGTATGGATTGTGAAGTTTTTCTGGCCAATTGAACATGTGGAATTTTGTGTTTGAATCGTCCATTTGTGGATATTTTGCTTGCTATTGCATTTGCAGACTTTCAACTTGCTACTACATTTGCAGACTTTTATCTTGCTACTGCATTTTTTGTTTTTGCAACTATTCAGTTGCTGTAACGACCAAAATCTGATTCGATCTAACTTCCTGGCCACCAAAGGATAAAAGGGAGATTGATACATGCATGGAGGGATCTTTTGGGAAGTTTGAGAAAGTTGATTGTGATCAGAATTGATTTGTTTGTACTCCTGTAATGAAATTTCTGCTGCCTGAAGATGATAAGAATTTGAAAGTTTGTTTGTGCTGTGAACATTTTTGTTGTTGATTATTGTATTGGCTGCATGATTGGGTTATCTAATAAGGTTTCCTGATCTCAATTGCATCACTTGTCCAATTGGTGGTGTTAAATGGCTGCGAGGTATGGGCTAGTCGAATGTTGAGTTTGAAATGGAGGCAAATAGAGAAGATCCAAAAGCATCTAATCACTAGCAATTTCAGAATTAAAGCTTTATTTCCCTATGAAATTATCCTTGTAGGGATAGGAACTTTCCCTTTAGAAGCAATTGTTATGAGTAGGTTATTACATTACTTGAAAAAATAGAAAACATGAAGATTGATAGGTGGCCTAGGGCTGAAAGAGATTAAGAGTTGGCTAGAAAGAAGAAAATGTGTATGAAATAGAATAAAAAATAGATGAATAGATAGGAAATTAGCCTAAGTGAATGGTCAAACTTCAACGAGACATAAAACACTGTGTGAATGAAAAGTTTAGAGCAATGGTGTAGAGGAAGAAAACAAGTAAAGAATGACAATATTATGTTATAGGGTTCAACTTGGCTTATGAGCATTGCAAAAATGTTCATATAAGGGCTGGAATCAAATAGAGAGAAAAGATCCTCATCGCTCGACTAAGGACTAGCCCCTATAGGCTTAGATGTGAGAAAGGCAGATGGATGACACCCATCGAAGAATGGGTTTGTATTTTTTGCACCATAGGGGTAGTAGCAATAGAGGAGTGTTTCATCTTTGAATGCTTGAGGTAAAAGGACATCCAAGCCAAGTATGAGGAAACATCAAAGTCGGCTCCATGCTAGAGCCATTTGAAGAAAACAAATTAAAAGGTTTGGGAGAATCACTATCCCATATTAGCAAGGGAAGCAGCCTTCTAAAGGACACCACATATCCCATGGATCTTTTAGTGGTTGTAGTAGTTGGTAGGATTGGTGGTCGCCGTAGACTATTTTGGTCATGTAGATTTAATTAAAATCATTTCATTTCATTTGGATAGGCATGTTCACTTACATGGCAAATTTTGACAAAACTTTTAGCTTTGTTTGTGTGCCCTTCATGTCCCATTTTAGACTAAGATTTATTTGTAACAAAACACACCCCTACAGTCCATGTGCATGCCTTTGAAAGCCATGATTTTTACCAACCAAATTCATTTTTATGCCCTTTCATCCTTGCACATTTCTGTAAGCTCATGATTTTGTAAAAACTTGTTATTAGTCTTGCACTTTGCTTGTGCGTGCCACATATTGGCTGCAATTTTTATTAATTTTTTTTGTTTCATGCCTTAGACTCTTGCATGCAACCTCATAGGTGTGAGTTAGAACTTTCAATTTGCTTGTTCTATCTTAGGAATACACAATTTCGACAATCCTAGTTGTCCTTAAAAATGGTTTGATTGTTCATAATATAGTATTGTTTGTTTGGAAAAATTTGGCTTCTTGATGCCCTAGGACAGACCTGATGCGTGGCATATGAGTTTCCATCCTTCCAAATTGTCTTCTTTTATTCGGTGAGCCTTCTGCTGTTGGATGACAGTATTTATCCCTTGATAAATCTCAGGATAACTCTTTATTGTTTGAAGCCTCATTTTCACTTTGACAGATGTATTTAAGGACTTACTTTAACTGTTCTTGCAAGAGCATAGAATAAGACGACACACATAGACCAACAGGGTTGGAGTTTGAAAAATGACCTTTGGCTTTGACAGAAACATAGGGGTTTAACTTGAAATTTGTTATCATATGAAAATTTTTGTATGGTTTGTACGGGTACAACAAAAGAAAAACTTTTTAGAAAACTGAAATTGTTTGTTGGAATTATTTAATCTTGGTACCCCTACTTATTGTCATGTCCCCAAATTAAACATATTGAAATATAAATAATAGGATCAAGCGGATACTAAAATATAACTAATCTCAATATTGCTATTATAATTGTAATTATTTGAGATAACATTATAATTATACAGTCTAATAAATTAATATTGTTATTATGGTAAATACCATTTTTATATGATCTGATAATTAATAGAAAATTAGCGATAAAATTTAAATAAACATTGGAATATGAAGATAGATAATTGCAATTTGAAATATTACCTTAATGGATAATAAGGTATCACAAGGAAAAAATGATAATAAATGATTAATACCATAAATGGAGGATAGCATTGATATTATTTTAGCGGTAATGAATAAAGTCGTCAGACCACCCCAAACAAATAAATCGATAATATTTGACTTATTATCGGGCCCTTAAAATGATACTCAATACATCATAAGAATAGTAAAAAACGATAAAGATTAATGCATTATCTTTAACTATTGATTGCCTCTGCTAAAGAGACTGAAATGGTACACGATAATCACCCTTTTGGGTCAAGCGCTAGCATTTGAAATGGAATGGGTGCCTCCGATCACAAGGACGTGACCGAGCATAGATGGATACAACCTGTCTCAAGCATAGATATAGA
Source organism: Sequoia sempervirens (assembly GCA_007258455.2). Taxonomy (NCBI): domain Eukaryota; kingdom Viridiplantae; phylum Streptophyta; class Pinopsida; order Cupressales; family Cupressaceae; genus Sequoia; species Sequoia sempervirens. The sequence goes on along the minus strand of VDFB02360688.1, from coordinate 16,164 downwards.
GGAAAAGAACCAAGCATGATCATCATCGGGGCACACAGAAGAAGACGAGGAGTAGGTAACGGGATCAAATACAAGCATTCAGGTGATGTTTTCACTTATCATCAATATCTAGTATATTCAAAGGAAGAATCGATAAACCATAAAGATGCTGTAGCAATGTCCTCTATATAATACATTTCCTCATAACCGTTTGCCATGTTTTCCTGGAAATTATCATAAGTATAATTGCTCTATGAAACAATTATGATTCCTCTAACCTCACCCTGATTATAACTATGCTAGGATGTGATTATTTCATTTAACATTAATAGCTATTGTGTCCAAACATAGGCATAGTATCATGCGCGATAATAAAACCCTGCATACACAATACATAGATGGAGAACCATGCTTCCCACTTAGAGTATCCAATAGCATGACCTGATCTGGGTTCTCCCATAGGATAGCAAAAATCCAGTTTGACCGTTTGAACTTAAAATATATAAACCCTTCCTGTGTAGTATGATTTTTATGTTGCTGATGACAAGTCGATACTGTTCTATACTAAACCATTGACTTCTAATAGTTAGACATATATGTATATTGACACCTTTGACATATCTATACAAGGAAAGAATATTGTTAGGTATGTGCATTATTGTTCCTTCATTAATTTTTAATACAAGGAGATGTACTGAACCTGACTATTACTTCAATGCATTTTTCATGATGATTATTGCTCTAAGAAATGACATTGCTATGAATTTAAAGAAATGGAACATAAATGCAAATGTACTGGATTACTTAAAGATTGTCTTCTATGTGTTTGCAAACTTACTAAGGAGGTGGGCTTGAGGTAAGTTGTGCCTAAAATCCCCACTTAACAATCCGCTGTGGCCATGGAGGGGTGGTAGGCCCAAGCCACTTAAAAGCTCCGCCGACCTTCCCTAGTAGGTTAAGTGTCTTTTGAGGTGATGACATGGGTAGAGAAGGCAGGTACAAGTGTTTCCTCTAAGCATGCCACTCCGGGGGTGGAATAGTCTTGAGTTGGACGATCCTGCCGCTTGGGGCCAAGGGGTGGGTGGTCTTGATCGGACACTTGTGCCCTTGGGCTTAGATGGATATGATTATGTTCTTGTTTGGATATCTAGTTATTAATGCTAACACCATATGTACTTGTGGAAATGTTGCTAATATGGTGAATGCAGATTGGAATTTGAGGTTGCCTTATTAAAGAAAGCATCTAATTGGAAAGAAGAAACCCTAAACCTGATCAACAAGTGAATTCTAGGACAAACTAGGTAAGGGACATTACACTTATTGAAGTCATAACTCCTATGATGTTACTCGAAATTCAAAGTTTGTATGTGAATTGGAAAATCTAAGTTAGGTCAATGTAGGACCATACCATAAGCACGGTCCAGCATTTGCATCACCAAATTCTACACTAGAGTGCTAGAAAAATGCAAAATGTGAAATCGTAGAAAATACCAAAAAAATAGATTTTCACAATTCTGTCCAAAGTTGCCACTTTTTCTTGATCAGATAATGTATCAAATTTAATGTGGTTCTTGTTTGAACTGTTTACCATTTGCTCTTGGGCTCAGCTAGATAGTAGAAGTAATTGGAATGATGAGATCGTTATTTCCGATCTTTTAAGTTTTTACCAGATCCAAGGGGCTGCAAAAGGTTGGCTCTTGGTTTTTGTAAATTTCTATCCTTTTTCAAGATATAAATTTGACTTATATAAATAAAAGAAATCTAATTAAAATTCAAAGGCCAGAACAAATTGAAGTATTATCCTTACCAACAGTTGTTTTCAGCATTTCCAGTATGAGGGTCATTAATCGAGTGACCATTTGAGTTGCTTCTTTCTCTAGTGGACAAATGTTTAGTGAATGGTGTACAATTTTGTTACGACATTTACTCTAGTTGCAGATAAAAGTACACGAAACCATATAATCTGTTGCAGACTAAAATAGTAAGTGGTGTATAGTCTTTAGCTTTAGGGTAAGCATTTTATTGTTCATTTTCATTAGTCATGTCGGAGGGAAACAATGCGTTTATTAGTCCATATAAATTTTTCATCCAGTTTGTAATGAAGTGTTATGTTGTTTGAGATATGCAGGGGAAATTCACTGTGAGCATCCAAATGATTCCTTGTATACTTTCACAGGAAATCTTGTAATGGATGAAGAAACATTTCCTATTTCAACTGAACAGATCTTGCTAAGAGTATGTTTCTTGTTGCATGTACTAAGATTACTTCCTAGCGTTAACAAATATATATTTCTAGACCTATATATTCTAGGAAAAAGCATAAGAACATTTCTACAATGGTTTTGTACATATTAGCTTGCAATAGCCTAATACATTATGAGTTTGTCTTAGTTGATGGAATGCTAGAATAAAGAGAATAATCTTTCCTTTTCTCTGAAAGGTTAAAGAATTGTATTACCTACCTTTTCTGCCCTGGTTCTGCAACATTTACTGAATATTGATTTTTTTTGAATTTTGCCAACTCAGTTTCCATATTTGCAATTTTTATTGTTATTCTTCATTTAAAAATAGCTGAATCTGTGTTGGCAATTTTATTCATGCTTTAACTGAGAGTTGTGATGGAGGAATTGGACTTTTTGATTGACATGAAAAACATCTTTTAACAAAAATACCTTTGCATATTATAGTTAGAATTAGAAAACAACTTAGATATCTATATAATAAAAGACTGCAATATATAAATTAGTTTATGTAAAAGTGGAGAAAACCTGTAAAAGATATGGTAGTTTAGCATATAAATGGTGGAATCATTGTAGCCCTTGTCATTTCTCCCAGCTTATGTTTGAACTCATTCTAAGAGCAGCAGCTCCCACTAATTATAATTGATTCTTCTATTTCTCTTGTCAAAGCATGACTGCTGAAAATGAATTTTTCTGACATGAATTGTGTATGTTACCAAACAATGGCTTCTTGGAATTAAAAACTACAACAGTTGTTGCGCCCTCCATATTATTCTTAACTGCTTGCAATGAATAAGGTTGCTCAAATCTTCTGTTGGCTCCCATAGGGATGTAATAAGCAGGGGTGTAAACAACAAATTCAGTTGAGACATATTGCCCAAGACCTCATTCAATTTCACAATACTATTGGAACCTTCGGCTTCTCAAGAACATCTGGCGTCATTTCTAATGGCTTTTTGTATTTCTATTTGTTTGTTATGTCCCCTTATTAGAGACATAAAATGCACAAGTTAGGATAAGGGATTTTGCATTTACCAATCAATTAACTTGTAAATGAAACTTGCCTTGAAGACCTGCACACATCATGCATTACCAACAAATACACGTAGTTCCTTGATCAAGATTAGATTAGACAATTTCAGACTGTACATTTTAAGAATAAGGCAGATGCATTATTATCTAGCGCATGAAAACATCATATTCTGATATAACTTATTACTTTTGAGCTGAATAGATCTTCGTCCTCTCCTCTTTCCTAACCTCATTGGAGGATGGTAGGATTACTGTGCCAAGGGCACATGAACGGTCTCCAAGTGGACTCCCTCAAGGTTTCCTACCCATCTTGGGACCGTCCATCAATTGACCGAATTACTCGCCTTTCCCTCCACAAACTTCCTATCCTCAATAGGTATTAGCGAAAGGGATTTGGCACGAAATCTATTCTTATAGTAAGTTCAACATAATAGCTTATGAGGTACAATAATTGCTATAAGCAACATTATTTTGACATTGATAAAAAATACCCATTTATCTCTAGATGTGGAATTTATCATTCACTTATGTTGTCTAGATGGAACTCAATATTTTGACATATATATCTATTGATTGCAAACATGTCATTTAATCTTTCTAAGCACTCACTTATCATATTATATTTAATTGAATTCACAATTATCACAGACTAGAGTGTAATGTCCCCTTCCTAGGTAGTACGGTTATTTATGAGGTTAGCCTATCATTCAGATCCTCGTAGGCTGGCATAAATGTTTAGAGGATCACTTGAGGCAGTTATCCAGCGTTGGGAACATCACTCCAACATTTGATTTAGGTTTGGGCCTCTGCAGACACTTACAAAATGATTTAGAGGTACTTACTATTTATAGTAAGTCAGGCAGGCAGGAGTTGCTATTTCTGGCAGGGCACCTGATTTAGTTGGTCAGCTCAGTCTCAACCTGGTTTGATGATCTGATGAGCAAACAGTAATTACTAAGGCATTTGATCATTATTAAAAGTTTATTAATTTGACTTTATAATAATGGATAAATTGATATTAAATGAGTATTTTAATGCTCATTTAAGAAAAGGGATGCCATTATGTAATTAAAATGCCTAAAGTCATTAAATAGCGATTTAATGATATTTTAATTGCTCATTTAATAGTTTTTTGAGAAGGGTCGACTTTTTGAGAGAGGTTATATATTTCCTCAAGGCAAATTGAACTTATTAGGTTGATTATTCGAATTTGTCATTATTTCTCTCTAAGAGCATCGGGGTTTGAGAAACAAGGGTTTCTGCAGATCATCAGGTTTTGAAGAACGTTCCCTCTTCAGAATCTGGCATACTGAGACTGTGAAATACCAGTTGAAGATTGTCAACAGAGTGGCTTCACACAGGAGTCATATTCAGGCATATTACAGAGTTTATTATCAGTGTTCTGGATTGATCTTTCTTCCAGAAGGAGAATATCACTTTGGCAGTGTTTCATTTGGCATCTTGCACATTCTTCAAGGCTGTACAGATTTATTTAATGCTGGTTGGGCCGTACATTTGCTGCAGCAAAGGCTGTACCTTCTTTACTGGACAAGACGCCTTGCTTTTTCACCTTCTGACTACTTCAGGTTGGACGCCTAGGGTTTCTGGAGCCATTGCATCAATTTCAAGGTGGAAGATTGCACATTTCCTTTCAGCCGTACCATCTCAGGCTCTCTTTTTGGCGTCTGCAAGCTTATCCAGGTTTTCAATAAATAGCTTGCCTTTTTGTTTGAATGTTTGAATATTGCAGTTGTAATCATTTAGGAAGATTAATAAATCATCTAGCTTCGAGATCTAAGCAGTATTCTGTAGTTTTTAAGCATCTGGTATTTTATATTATTTTTCCAAGCATTTCTTTGCAAAATCGCAATTTGTCTTTTTATTGCAAAAACACCACAAAAAATCAAAATATAGAAAACAAACAAAAAACTCAGTTTTATCAGCCAGTGGTCGGGTTGAGAAACACCTGGTCTCTTACATAGAGTGTTTATAAACATTCCTTGATATTTAATTTGACAAGATATGGATTAGTCATTATACTGTTACCTGCTGCCCATAGTAACTTGAATTGATTACATAATCCTCAATGTTATCCAGTCGGTTGAGGATACTTACCTCTGATCGACGCACTAGACTAGGCTTTCTTCAGATGTTTTCCTGAATCCCAATCTGTCTCTTTCTTTTCACATGATGATAAGCAAGACTATTATTCTTCCTTCAGCACATGTCTGTATCAAATATATGCAATTCAATCATGCATTCATTTGGCTGGCTGGTAATTGGCTCTTAAAAGAGCACCTTGGATCTGAAAAATATATATATGATTCCTGTTTTTTTTTTTTATATCCCTTTTATATCCTTGATTGGACCAACTGGTATGTCCCTTATGTTAATCACACCCCTTCAAGGGCGTGCCTTTTAGTTACAATCGACTGTTGCTAGTTAGGAACATAATTCCCTGATAGAGATCGTTGATGCTATTCTTATGCACTTTAACAATTAATTCATAATTATTATTGCCTAACCTTGATTGCTATTATTAGTTAACACCTATTCACTCACTCCTTAAAAATGTTTGGTCAAACTGATTTAACTCTCCCTTTGCTATTGTCAGTTAACTAAAGCACCCGAACTTCCTTATAGCAACGACAACTAGGAGTGTGCTAGGGATCCCCCATGTCCAAGTTGGAAAGAAGGCTTGATAATATTTTGTTCATGAATGTTAAATGATACTATTTCCTTCTGATGATGTGGCTAGAGAGCTTCAACCACGTCAGATGCTAATTGTAGGGATGAGCATGATCATAGACCTTCATCAATTCTCCTCACAGCCCCCATCGTTGCTACTTTATGATAAAATATTGATAACAAAATCGCCTCTCAGAGAGTGCCAAACTTCTTGTATGATATTTCCGGCAGTTGGCAATCTAATATTGATCATTTGAGATGTCTCTATTGAAGGGTGTGGAAATCTTCCGAACACCAGTTTAATATTACGAGGGCATCTTCAGGGACATGTGCTGGTTTCTTCACTAGTCGTGATAATCATCTCTTCGATGAAGGCTCCAATTACCATACTCGGCACGTATTTGTATATTTCGACATTATCACAGACACTCCTGTCAGCGTCCCTCTCGCACCAAGGTGATGTCTCCTATCTTCATTTGGCATTTGATATAATAACACGATTTAAGCTCCAATAACCATCTTCCTTTTTGCATCCTCTAGTGCTTGAGATAACTTCATTTTTACATCCCTTTCTTCTTGTAACAGCAGCTTCAAATTCTGATTTTTCTTTCTTAGCTTCTTGATTTCACTCAAGGCACAAATTAGTTCTCCTTGAAGATTAACTTCAGTTTCTTCATCAGCTTCTTCATCATATTCTTCATCATATCCTTCATTGTCAAAACCTTCCTCAAAAACACCACCCATAGTAGACTCCTTGTCATCTCCCTTCTTCAAATCCTCAGAGGCTACCTCTTTTTCAGCAGATAGATTAGAAGTAGTAGTCAATTCATATGATGTAAGAGTGCTACGAAGCTCATCAATGGTCAACTTACCAAACTCCTTCATTTCTTTAATCTTTGAAACTTTTGCATTGAAATGCAAGGGGAGGGATTTCACAATCTTCTGAACAATTGTAGACTTTTCAACAATCGCTTCTAGGCTTTTGATAGTATTTACAACTTCATCTACACGCTTGAAATAATCAACAATGCTTTCATCTTCTAACATGCTGAGATTCTCAAAATCACCTTCATACATTCTCCAAAGCTTATTCCAAATCTTTTGAGCAGAATCACAATGCATCACCTTCACAATTATTACTTCTGACAAACCACTTAAAATTGCATTCATGGTAGTTGCATTAATCTCAAAAGCTTTCTTTGCAGCTGCATCGATCGAAAGAGTTGATGGGATTGTATATCCAATTTCTACACTTGTCCAAACATCAAGGTCAAGAGACATAATGTAAGTTCTCATACTAACACTCCAAAAAACATAGTTAGTACCATAGTTGAAAAAGTTGCCAATTGCAAAAACTCGCCAAGCCTGAAAAATACAGTACGGAAAAAACTCGGCAAAAACTCGAAAAAAACTCGGCAACTTAATAAATTGCTTAAACTTCATTATAAACACATTTTTTTTGCAAAATTCAATGATAAGATGCATCCAATGAGTCAATAAAATGAGTACATAGAAGAAACAAGCTAAGTCTAGTTATATTTGATTGATTTGAAAGAAAATTAGATACAAAATCGCATCCTCATGTGGAATGCTCAATACACTGATACTGATAGTCTGAAACAAAATGAAAATAGCAAATTGTTTTTGTAAAATTGAAGGTAACTAGTGGAGAGTACCTAGAAAATCAAATGAATTCAATGGGAGTTTGTGGGCAATGCCCCCAATGGGTTTGAGGGACAGCGCCCTTAGTGGGGTCAAGGGGCAGTGCCCCTTGCGGGGGTCTGGGGGCAACGCCCCCAGCGGGGTCAAGGGGCAGCGCCCCTTGTAGAATCTAGGGAACTAACACTATGAGGTCAGAGGCTGATGCCCTTGTGTGGGGAGTTAAGGGGTAGTTCCCCTTGAGAGATGCAGAAATGGCCTTCTGTTGTGACCTCACACATCACCCATTCAAAATGGGGACCCTAATTTTGCTCCATTCTAGTCTTTTTGGCTTTGGTTTTTTTGTGTCTCTCTCTCTCCGTCTGTCTCTTTTCTATCTACCTTTCTGGGGACGTTCCCATCTGCAAGCTTCAACGTGAATTTGGCTAAGTCTGAAAATTAGGGTTTGAGTCTTCCTGGTCAGTTTGAGGTCGAATAAAGTGAATAGATTGAAAATTGAACTTAACATTGATGTTAGCATGTTTCCAGCAGGCTTTCAGCAGATTTTCATCAGATTCTGAGGTACTTACTATTTTTAGTGGTAAAATCCAGGCAATCTATCAGCATTTTCAAAATTAAGAGCGGTTACCACGACATTAGGAGCACATCGGGCTACTTTCGTGCAAAGTTTGGTATGAAGCGAACAACACCATATTTTTGGTAGATCCGACTTTAGGGGCAAATTTTAGGGCTTAGGCATAAAGTTTTCTCTGCGTATGCGCATATTCATACAGGTTTTGAGACCTTAATGCTTGATTAACATGCTAAGCGAGATAACAACTTTGAGTTGACCTTGAGGAGGCTATTTTAGGGATTTACATGTCGGGGGTTTTCTTTGCATGTCGGTACTTATATTCTTTATGGGTTTTGAGAGCCAGCGATGGTGTGACATGTAAATGGGAATAACCCTTTCGATGGGAACTTTTGTACAGCGGTGCTTCCCTGCGGCCGCTATCTGACGCCGAATCCGGTACTTGGTACATGAGAAGCGAGGCAGCGAGAGATCATTTGATGTGCATGTAAGAAACCAAATTAGAAGTTTCCGAGCCGGGACTTCGAAAGAAGGGCAAAATTGAAATTTGAAACCGGTTATGAAAAGCCAGGTAGTCGGCATCCTTGGGCTTTACATTTGGTGAAATTTGAAGTCAAAGCGAGCACTTACTATTCCATAGTAGTCATTTTGGAAATAGGCTAAAATAGCAAATTAGTTGCATCTTGGCGAATGTCGATTAGGCGAGTCCACTTCGCGTGGTGAGGCGTCGACAAATTCAAGTCAATCGGATGATAGAGCTATTAGAAACGGCGGGTTGCTATTTTACGTAAACTAAATCACCCGCCGAGAAATAGCGAAACAAAAATGGCAGGCCAACCGGAATAGCGGTGTCAACGGGTTACAGTTGAAGGATCGCGTGTTTGAAATTAGAATGATCTGAGCTTCGGAGAGCCAAGAATTAAAAGGCTTACTATTTATAGTAAGGCATGGGGCTGGCAGGGCGAGGAAAAATGGCTAAGTGTTGATGTTCATCCACCTCACATAGAAAAATGCGCCCTCAAGCACAAATGGCTGAGAAAATTTCTAAGTCAAGAACTTCATCCACCTGCCTAGGCAAAATGCGCCATCCTTGAGGGGTTGCTAAAAATTTCTCTAAGTGTTAAGTTCGTCCTGCTCCCCAGGCAAAATGCGCCCTTATCAAGCTGGAAGTCAAGAAAATGTTTAAGTGTTGGACTTCATCCTTCACATATGGCAAAATGCGCCCAGCTCAAGGCCTCATGTTGGAAAAGTTTCTAAGTATAAAACTCGTCCTCCTCCACTAGTAAAATGCGCCCAAAATGCAAGTGAGTCAAAATAGTCAACAACTTTCATCCTGCAGCCTATGTGAAATGCGCCCAACAAGCAAGAAGGTCAAAGCAGTCAACAAGTTTCATCCTTCTCCCTATGCAAAATGCACCCAAATCAGGGCATGTAAAGACAAAGCGAGGGAGGTGAAGAGTCACATGCAGGGCGTTTGAAGTTTAAAAAATGGCTAAGTTAAAATTTCATCCTCTTGCCCCCTCCAAATGCGCCCATCCTTCTCAAGAGCTCAAATGCACCCAAAAGCAAATGAGTCAAAGGAAAGTCAACAAACTTCATTCTCCACCCCCTTTGAAATGCGCCCAAATCAGAGCATGTCAAGACAAAACAAGGAGAGAATATTCCAAAAGCTGGCGTTGCAGATTTTCATCCTCTTAGACATGTAAAATGCGCCCAACTTAGCATGTAAAAGACAAATTTAAAAATCCTCTTGAACATATGGAATGCACCAAGCTTAGAAAAAGGTCAAAGAGGTCAAGGCGTGGGAGGTTTCATCCTGCTTGCATGGTAAAATGCGCCCAAATGGGGCCATGTGAAGACAAAATTAAGGAAGCTCAAAAGTCACTTGTTGGGCGTTGAAAGTCTTCATTCTCTTGAGTATGAGAAATGCGCTCAAGTGAGTGTAAGGTGGTGAGTGGAAAGTGAGGTGCTAGGCGTGTTGAATACTCCCCTCTAAGTGTGATGTGCGCCTAAAGAGTATAGGTTGGTGAGTGATAAGTTAGGCGTTGAAAATATTCTCCATGACAAGGAAAATGCGCCCAAAGTAATTCAAGTGTGTAAGGTGGTGGGTGATGGAAGATAAAATATGCTAGGCATGGTTTTATCCTTCATCAAGTGTCAAATGCGCCTAAGGTATTGATGAATATTGCTAAGGCGTTGATGATAATTGCTAAGGTGTTGTTGTAAGGTGGTGGGTGATGGAAAATAAAATATGCTGAAGTGGTTTTATCCTTCATCAAGTGTCAAATCGCTAAGGTGTTGTTGATGGTATCAATAAGCAGGTATCTTTGACACATGTTATTGGTAGGGACACGTATATCTTGGTTTCTTCATATGTTTCACCGCATGGTGTTTTGGTCGAATAGTTGTTAGTTGAAAATTTTAAACTGCAATGTGGAAAGGTTGTTTCACATGGTATCTTTGTTGATCATTAAGTAGGTATCTCGGCACATGTTAGGAACAGAAGCACGCATACCTGAATATGTATATGCTACATATGTGTCACCACACAGTACTGTGGTCGGATAGATGTACTGAGCTCATTCTTTATTGACAAGGATGGCATTATTGTTTTCACAAGAGGTGATATGTGGGCATGAAATGTGAAGAAAATAGTATAGAACCAGGAAATACTTGTTCCCTGAGAATCGTGTGAAAAACCAATTGTTGTAATTAAGCACAAGTAAAGATGAAAGTTTTGAGGGACTTATTGTTCGATGTGTTTACAACTCAGTCTCAAACCTTTTGTAAGTTTTTGGAAGGATTGATAATAGTGCAGCAATCTAATTCCTTGTTAGTGACTTAGTCAAGTCATGTAGTACATGGCACTTCTTTGGAGCTTGGTAAAATTCCTTTTTAATATTGGCAAGGTATGCTGTTGTTTTATTTACATCTGAAATGGTTGACTATCAAAAATTGAAGATTGTTATCTTGAGCCAGTTGGTCAAAATTGGACTAAAATGCCAAGAATAAGTTCATTCTTTGGGATATTGATGAAATTAATACTGATTATAATTTGATATAAAACTAAGTATTGTGGGGGGGTTACCTGAGAATATTTTGGTTGTTCACCATGTTTGATGAAAGGTACATCTCTATCATGTCCTGGATGGGCCTCTGATGAATTTTGTAAGAAAGAAAATTTTAAGAAATATACTTGTAAGTTCTTAACCTTACAAAGAAGGAAACCTTGTGTTATGGTTTGTGGGCAGACAGGTAGTCTAGTAAGCCTAGGTGAATAGTCTCTCCAAGTCGAGCTGGATGGTGAACTTATACTCCAGACATTTAGCTAACCAGAATTGTCGTACTTAGTAGGAGGGTATCCTTAGTAGTGCGACAGAGTTGGTTAAGTGGGCGTACACACCAGAGTTCAGATGGAAAATCAAGGGAGGAAACTTTTCCTTTTAGAGGCATGCCAAGACTTGGAGGATAGTTAATTGAAAAGTGAATTCTGATCTTTCTTTTGTATTTACATAAAAGGTTATTAAAATAATGCTTAGATAAATGAAATTGGTGCTTGATGAAAACCTTTCCGCTAGAAAAGTGAAGGTGATGTTAACCTTTGGTGAAATTCTCTTGGTAATCTTGTGTTAAAAGTAATTGGTTGCTATATTTAGGGAGAGTATTTTCCCTCAAGGTATTTGTTATAACAACTTCTATAATTCTACTATCAAGTTGTTCACAAATGAAACTTTGGACAGAAAAGATGCCAAATTCTTGTAAGCTAGGTAAGCTAAGAGATAGGATTAGCATTAGTCCATGAATGATATCTAAAATGGTAAAACAAATTAAACCGATTAGGAAAGATAGGTGGAAACTATTAACTGATAGAAAATCTAAATAATGCCACTTGGGGAAAATTATGAACAAATCCTTCAGATATTTCCCTTATCTTTTGTTAAACAATTGAGAACACTTTATTTAGGTTATGTTCAAATTTAGTATAAGCAATCATCGAGGACGATGATTCTTAAGGGGAGGTGTATGTTACATCCCTCACATTGAGACTGTATGTTTGGTTATGTATTTCAAATGTAATGTTAGTTGCAAATAACTGCTTTCAAGTGATTATGATGTCGAGAATGCAATAGTCGTTCATTATCATAACTGAAATGTTAACGAACTCTTTATTTTTGCAAGTGAAATTATTGTTCGTGTGAAATTGAAAGAGATCATGACATTTAATTCAAATCCATATTATTTAGCCGTTGAGAACGATCTAACCCTAATCCTTGTCAGTGGATGCAGGATCGTTGACGCCAGGAGAGAAAGAGAAATATCGTCAGGGAGAGGATGTGGTTAATTATGGATCAATTTTATCATCAACCTAGAGCCGGTGCAAGATAGATGTGTCGACGACATGACCTTGGCCAAAAGTAATTTAATATAATAATTATTGCTAAATAAGTCAATTTAAAATATTTATTAATAAACCTCTTTTGGAGTTGGGCGAACCAATTCATGGAATATAATTAAGGAGATTGCTAGGGTTATTAAATATTAAATTAATGTTAGTGGCTAAAATTCTTTTTCCATTGATCTAAATATAAGAAATATAAGTAAGGCTTAAGTCTTAGATAATTAAATTGTAAATGGGGAAGTCGGTGAATTTAAAGATGGTAACTCTCGACCCCTTGCGACCCTTTCATGTTCAAAACGCCCAAGATCATGGGCAGGTGAGGGGTTTTCTTGGCGGAAGATGTATAATTGATTTTTCAGTCTTCTCTTTGGGAAAAAGGAGGGCATTTGGACAGTATCGGCTTTATGGTAACTTTGGAACTTACATCTAGTGTTACTTCCTTCTAAAATTGGTTCAACTTGCTACCGCTTATTCTTCCTTCTCCTAAATGTGAGAAAACAATCTCCATATCCGTTGTGGCTAGCTCTGTACTCGATCCACATTTTCTTCTCGTTTCCTTCATGCCGGTATCCTCTTCAGTTGGCGTTCTTGTTTTCTTCTGTTGAAGCCGAACGAGTAGAATCTGGCAATTTAATTTGAGTCTTCATTCTTTCCGGAGTTGGTTCTATATCTTATTTTCGCCGTCTCTAACTCACGTGGTCAGAACGTTTTGGTTGAGTTTCGGGTCTTGCATCCTCTTCTCCACTGCTACGGCAACCACGCCACCTCTGTACCCTCTGTGACGGGATTGAACCAAATACCCTGAAGCGGCTATAGACATCACTGGAGGAGAGTCGGCAAGAATCGTGTCGGGCTTAATCGGCTTGAACAGGCATGATCATTGAAGACCTCTAGAAGTTGAATTTTGCATTAAGTTAATTTGATCATTCAATCTAGTTTTGATGCCTGTGTTGGTAAAATTATTGAAATGAAGATAATCCCAAGCAATTGATAATGAATTCTTGCTCAATCTCTGAATTGCATCTGAGGAAATATCTTTCTTAATAGTCTGGAACTTGTGCTGTTAGTCACTCTTGTAGTTGAGATAAATTATCTTCTTAATTTCTGAATCGGAAGGTTAATTCCTCACTCTGGTATTCTCTGTAAATCATTCTGCCAATGTCTGAACTGTAGGAAAACCCTTACTCAGTTCTCTTAACTCTCGAATCGGAGATCATGTTTAAACCCTTTTTTTTTCTTCGAGGTTATTAAAAGATTCTTAACCTCAAATTCAAAGGGATTTCTCATTAGTGACATCTTATCATCTCTATCTTCTATTAATATGCTTAAGAATGCATTATATTTTAATTGAGGTGGCATGTGTAGGAATTGTTTTAGAGCCAGAACTGGTTCGGTAGAAGACTCTGTCTTATGCACCTGATTTGTTATCAAAATCTTGACTAAGATTTCCCTTCTGTTAGATTGTTTTTGAGTTCTAAATATTTGAACGATACATCTTCAGTTATTCTCTATCAGCTTGATCTATTTCTGGTCCTTGGACATTTCTAGCTCACCTGAACCTTTAGGGAATATAAAAGTGGTCATTAAAAACTTCACATTGTCTTAATCATTTCATACATAAATCTTGAGGATATGATTTAAACCAGAACTAAGAGGGAAGGATCCGGTAACCTGTCTTCGTAATCTAATCTGTGATCAAATTATGAATTCGATTGATAAGATCTTTTGTGAACTTATTTGATTAGGTCGAAGACAACAACTTCTGTCAGGAGAGAACAGTTAGTTCTAATAGATGAGCTAGGTATTGAATCAAGCCTCTTTTCTTTCTCTTTAAAAGTTAAGTGAACTGAATGCCTGTGGTGAGATGTTTAGACAGCGAGCCAAGTTTCTCTCATTATGCCTGATATAAATTGTTGAACCCTGATTCTAGAAGGAAGAATTGATTACATGATTTTGTAAAATAAAACTCTATGGATAAGATTTAACCTCGATATAAGAAAAATGATAACCAAACCAGTTATGGTAAGATTAAAATTTGGTCGGAGAATTATCATGTCGAGCAAGGATGCGTGCTGACGGCACAGTGATGCCACAAATAATTAATAGAAAAATCCTTGGCCAAGGTAGATGCCCGTTTGGCAATGTCAGCTTCCATGGCCAGATATACCCTGATCAGGATGATTCTTCTGATAGGAGGTACCTATAGAGGGAGGATCGATCAGTGGTATAGGTTCGCGGACATCAGGCTCAGAGGCATGATGATAAAATGATCCATGTTGATTACCCTCGTGAAGGGCGGGTTCTTCAGTTGAAGAAACTCGGGAGACCAGTAGGTCTTGGTTGGGCGGTAAAGCCCCTGATGATAATTCTCTTTCCCTCGATAAAGATTCCCAAGTATGATAGTATGGAGATGATGTCAAATGTATTTCTTCCTCACTCGTAAATCCAGGTACATGAAATGCTATTTAAGCTTACTTTCATTTAAGCAATGAATGATATTCTTATATGATAAATGTACGTTGTAAGAATTTGCAGCTCATTAGTTAGACAGTTACTTGTATCATTCAGCTAGAACAAAAGATCTGAAATTAGTTAATGAATAAAGAGAAGTTATTTCTTTTCCTTAGTTCATATATTGGTTAAATGGGAATCTTAGTTTGACAGTTATTTAGTTTTAATCTTTGTGAGACGGTTGATGGAAACAGTTAGATGTTACTCTTCAGCTGAAACTGAAAACTTAGAAGATAGTTGGAAATTTAAAATGAATAGTTGAAACGAATAGTAAACCCTAGAATGAAAACAAGTTAGTTGTTTTCGGCTGAAACTGATAGATGGTTGAATTTTTAAAACCGTAGACTGGATAGGTTGTTACAAGTTAGGCGTTGAAAATAGTCTCCATGATAGGGAAAATGTGCCCAAAGTAATTCAAGTGTGTAAGGTGGTGGGTGATGGAAAATAAAATATGCTAGGCGTGGTTTTATCCTTCATCAAGTGTCAAATGCGCCTAAGGTGTTGATGATAATTGCTAAGGCGTTGGAAATTTTATGGAGAATAAAATACAAAGTGATGAATAAAATAAAGCATGTTGGGCGTAATGAAGTTGGATAAAATTTTCTCACAGGCAAAGTGAGCAAAGTGAGCAAAGTTGAATAAAATTTTCTAAGGCAAAATTTTCGAAGTGATTTAAAATTTTCTAAGGCAAAATATTGTCTTCCTTAGAAAATACGCCTTGACTTGGGGGTGATGGAATTTTCCTGAAGCGTGAGCAGAATTGCCAGAGGTGAAGTCAGTGAATGCCAGCTTCACAGGGTTGATAAAAGTTTTCAAGTCAGAGTAAAGAAATATGCTCCAGGGTGAAGAAATGAAATAAATTTGATGAGAAATTATTCTTCTAAGGTTCATAATTCAAAAAATTAAATGAACCCGTTCATTGTATACCCATGAATCTGACGCGTTCTGAAGAAAATTTTCTTCTGGGTATTGAGGATCCTCGACAGGGAGTTGATTTTAAAGCCTTTCACACTTCGCCAAAGCTTTCAGGATAAAGATTTTGATGGGCACTGAATTGATGAGTTTTCCTAAGGGAAAATTTGAAA
>VDFB02360685.1:0-37843 GCA_007258455.2 Sequoia sempervirens | reverse complement strand
GGGAGAGGGTGGGAAAGGGTGTGATATGGTAGGAGAGAGTAGGAGAGAGTGGGAGAGAAGGTTGGAGAGAGTGGGAGAGGGTGGAAGATGGTGGGAGAGAGGGTGGGAGAGGGTGAGAGAGTGTGGGAGAGAGTGGAAGAGAGTCAGAGAGAATGGGAGTGGGTGGGAGAGAGTGGGAGAGATAGGGAGAGAGGGTGGCAGAGGGTTGGAGAGGGTGGGAGAGTGTGGGAGAGAGTCGAAGAGCATGGGAGAGGGTGGGTTCAGGTCTCTCTCTCTCACTCACTCCCTCTATCTGTCTCCCCTCTACCCTTAACCCTCTCTCCCACTCCCTCCCTCTCTCTGTCAATCCTCTCCCTCCTATCTCCTCTCCCTCTCTTATATCTCTCGCTCTCTCACTCCCTCTTTCTCCCTCCCCTCTACCTTTAATCATAAACCTTAAACTCTTAACCCTAAAATCCTCTACCCTCTACCCTTGGCCCTTCCCCCCTCTATCTCTCTCCCACTCCCTTCCTCTCTCAGGTATCACTCTCACTCACTCTCTCCCTCTATCTATTGACCCTCTACCCTATAAATCTTAAAAAAAGCCATCTTTATTATAATGTGAGTGTGTTATGAATAAGTAGAGGCATGGCTGTTTAGCAAAAAATAACGCTCTCGATGTTATAACATGAACATGTTTTTTCTTGCACTAAAAATGGTTAAAAATTACAATATACTAGTAATGTCAGTCCACATTCTACATATTCTCCTAGTTTTACGCATGCTCCAAAAAAAATTAGTTTTTTAGTGATTGAGTGAAGTGTGCATGCATGATTTTTAGATTCCACCACCTTTTTCATGATATTTCCATCACCTTTGCATGAAATAGCAGAGTTTTCATGTTGAAAGGCATATAATATGAATTCAAATTTGAATTACAGTGATAACTGATATACAATTGAAGTTTGGAGGGCAACAAGCTTTTGAAAAATTCAAATTTTTGAGGAGTTTGAGGAAAGAAGAAGCAAAGGCTACATAATTGGGTAGAACTCCTCCATTTGAAACTTTGGTTTTTCAGGTATGTGAAGTCTTTGTACATTTTATTTCATTCTATTATGGCTTCCTTTCATTTTTGTTGTTTTGCTTATTCCATGTTGATCAAATTTATTGTTTGTCAAATTACAACCTTAGGTTGTCAATAGAAATTTTAAATTACACAATTTTATACACTTTCCTATTACATTTTTAAACCACATCTCTTTGAGGCATTTTGTTAAATTGAACAATCGACTTTCTTTGTGTATGCTTCCGAAGCTTTCATTGAGGTATTTTGTCAAACAATTATACAAACCAACTTATTTCATTGTCTATGCTACCAAATTTCCCATATATGTCTCTAAAAAATTGGAATATACTCCTAATGCAGTAGGGGGAGGCCTGCAACATACAAACACACAACTCCAATCTACAAACAAATTTTCAATTTACAATTTCATCAGGACCTCTTCTTTCAAAAAATTCACATTGTTTAGGTTGTAGCATATCAAATTCACCCAATCAGGTATAATTCCCCACACAACCTTCTCACTTCTCAACAGACCCCCGAATCCAAAAATAGTCTTTACTTAGGTCTCAAGAAAAAAGATTTTTCAAGTTTTAGGACTTTTCATGCTCAAATAGGTTTCCAATGCAAAAACCTTCAATTTTCTCATAAATATCTAGGGATTTCTATATTTCACAACTCCAAGGCCTTCAAAGCCTCACCAAAGCATCAACTTTTTTTGTCAAGGTCTACAAAAATAAAATAAACCTTCACTAGGCCTTTAACCTCATTAGATCTCAAAAACACCTCTTTGGCTCCTCCTTTTCATTCCAAAAACTCACATTCTCAGCCTAAGATAACATCACCATCCCTATAGATGCCTTACCACTATTAAAAGAAACATGAAACTTGAAAAGAACATATTACAGGCCTTTCCCTTGAATCACTGGTCACCACAGTAGGAGGAAAGGCTCCATCTTTAAATTAAAGTAAAACTCATACCCTGGTGGTCTGTACAAGATGATCATGAAGAATGGAGTTTTTCATTCACCGAAACAACCAAAGGAGTCTCAAAATAGATTTAAGTCCAAGTTAAGATCTGCCACCACAGTGATTTATGAATTTCTAATCATGGGAGGCTTGTACTGGGTCGTACACAAGAAAAAGAAATTAAAAACACAAAAAAAATACTTGAAACTCCATAGTTAAGGCGTTGAGTAGAGCACCAAGTCCTCAAAATAAATTCATTGAACCCTTTATTCGGGCTTACTATTTGTATACATTTTCAAATTAGGAGTCCCAACTTCCTTCAACACCCATAACCACCCTTGAACCACCAAACCTTCATTAAGCCTAAAAGTACTAGTATTAGCAAAGGTTTGCTTAATAAGCTTCATTATGAAAATTTGTTATTCTAAAGACCTAGGACCATTTAGACACCTTTATTTTACCCATTACAGAGCCTTTCAACATATCCAACAATCACCAATTCTTATTTTTACCAAACTGCACAAATTATTAAGTTTTCTACGCTTTTAAGGGCCCAAATTAGCCCAGTTTTACAAAGGGACCACCTTCAAAACTTGTCCAAATCTCTTGAAACTTTGGGGCAGCACTTTTTATCTATGAAAACTTCAAATTATAGCATTATATTGTAGAGATTCAATCATTTACCACCCAAACAATAAAAACTTCTCCCTAGGCTTATAAACCATATGTTTTATTGAAAGTAGCACTTGCCAAACACTCCAAAACTTGAAAACTATTGAAAAAAGCCTAATATACCTTGGTCACACTCAATCTAACATAAAATAATGCTTCCCAACTCAAAAACTCAAATTTAGTCACCAAAAGCTCAATTTTGTTAAGGAAAACTCAACATTTCCTCATTTGGTTTGACGCCCAATCCAAGATCATCCTCCATTCAAGTTTATCATGGCCTTTTATAATGTTTCCCTCTTAAAAAAAACCACTTCAACTTCAAAAACTAACATTTGAAAGAGGTGACCATTGGTCTCCCTCTTTAATAGACTTTTACAACCCTTCACTATTAGTTAATTTGATTTGACTTAGCACTTTTTGTACAAGTAAAATTATTCGTCATGCCAAAGAAACGAATTGTTAAAAGGAAAAAACTAATAGATGATCAGCTCCAATCCTTCAAAGATAAAGAGAAAAAATGGATGAGGGAATATTGTGAAAAGCAAAAATTGGGAACAACTAATGAAAATAAGCCAATTGAAGAGGAACCTCAATCGTCAAAAAGAGAAAATAAATTGGTAGCACAAAGGGAATGAATGCGAAAGAGTCGTGCTAGGGGAGATGTAGATACCGTAGTTGGAGAAACACCCTCTACCACAAGTGAATACGAAGGGACACCATTAAGCACAAGCGAATATAGAGGGACACCATCTAACACAAATGAGGATGGTTGGACACCATCCACCACATCTAAAGTTGAGAGTACATCATCAATCATATTTGATGAACAAGGCATGCCATCATCCCCATGTGAACCTCAAGGTATGTATTATATTCCAACCTTGATCAAACATACACAATCTATCCCACCTCAATTAAATATTGATGAAATTGCTAAAGTTGAGATGCATGTTCCTAAGAGAACACCACCTACAATTTTGCGTAGAAAGCCAAAGTTTTTGATTAATATTGATGAGGATATTTTGTAGCACATGGCAGGTAAGATTCCAGAACACACTTGTAGAAGATATGCTGATAAGATTTGGAAAATTTTCTTTGAAAGGATAAATTAGACCGGAAGATGTCAACTATTTGTTCAAATGATGCAGGGTTTAATGTACAGAAGCATCATGAAGACTCTTGGGTTTAGAACATCAGATGCATCAAGTGAAAACACTATTGTGAAGGATCCAATGGGTACTTATGAGAGTGTGGGTAAACCTCATGCTCAAAGGATAGTAATGTCATTTGACGTGTCATTACATCGACTTTGGTAAGCTATCAAACAAAGAGATCTCGTCTCATTAAAAAGAAAAGTGAACAAATGGGAATTAGTAGAATTTTTTTTATCAAAAGTCGTTCAAAGGTGGAAAAGAATTGAGGGCACCGATTGAAATGAATTATGGGAATTCTCAGGAAGACTGCCAGATAAAGATAAAAAAATTGTTGAAGCATTGAGAACACTAATTGAAGATTATTGGAAGAATAATACAAGGCCATCTCTGAATCAAAGGGATGTTGTAAGAAGGAGAATTGGTAGTCGGAACCATGAGCCACATCCAAAACATTTTTTGGATATGACTCAAACCCAATTTTTTCATAAATTTCAAAATGCTTATCCTCAAATTAGTATTTCTCAAATATTTTTTGAAATGATTAAACCTTTTTATGTCAAGATAAATCACACACGCACTACTTGTTGTTGTATACTACATATTGAATTCGCTAACCATTATGATGTTTATTGTTTGATATGTTTAGATTTGCATACTAATGATGTTTTGTGGGATTGTGGCATATAAACCCCACCAAAATATTCAAGAGATTTCTTATCAAAAATTATATGTCAAATAGAGGATGGCCAAATATTCTATAGGAAAACATGCTTGGATGGTTCATGCGAGTGTTGCGGTGGCTTGCAATGAATGCTAATATGTCAACATATGGAAATCACAGATGAGGTGGGACATAAACTAGTAGATTTTAAGAAGTATAAAATAGTGGCATATGCTACAAAAGATTGGTCTCAAGAAAAAAGGTGTGATTTGGTTATTGAGAAGATTCTAGTGTATTAGTTTATGTCCATGTTTTGTGAGAATCTAGTGTATGAGTATGCAAGGCATACCCATAGAGCCTGATGGATGGACAAACATTTCAAGCTATGCAAGGAAAAATTTCCAGTTGACAGCATAGTATCAATGGTTGAATTTGTAGAGAACTACACTCTATAGCCATAGTATGAGGTGTAGTCACAGTATTACAACTCCAGACAAGTTTTGATATTTGTGCACATAGCACTCATTCATGCAGCTGATAGTATAGAGGACCAAAAGGAAGGTATTGAGGGAGTATTACTTTTATATTAGTGATGATCGCACACATTCTCTAGAGTTCATGCAAGGTTGCTTCCAGATGTTCTATAATGATTTGGCTCAGAGGGGCATAGCAGACGGTCAACATATAATATGGTTGGATAACTATACAACATAGTTCAAGAACGTGTGCATGTTCTACTGGTTGTGCATGATGCATCTCACTATAGGTGTTCAACATTGTGGAACTTTTGTGAGGTCGAGCATGGAAAGGGGGAGCATGATGGTGTAGGAGCATGCATGAAAAGAGCATTAGCATGAGAAGAGTTAAAGTATAAAGATAGTGCAAAGTTGATAGATGCAAGTTCAATCATCGAGTGGTGTAATGCTTCTATGGGTCTAGGTAATGAAGCTATGTCTTTAGTTCATAGATTTTTTTGGTTGCTAGATGATACTAACATTGCACCATATGAGGATTGTTGTACACTAACAAGATTGAGTGAGTTACACTCTTTCCTTAGCTCAAATGCAGGTTCATGGAGTTTCGATACACGTAAGATGACATGCTTTTGTTCTTCATGTACAATGCAAGCCTGGAATGATTGTGAGTCAGGGGAGTGGGTTGACAAATGGTTGACAAGTTATCTTACCCCACTTCACACATATCGCCCTCTGACAACATTGGAACTAACACAGATGGAATCACCGGTCGACTTTGACCACGTATTAGAGCTAGTTAAACCAGTTAATATATCTACTTGCTTAGTTTTTGAAATTCCATATTGTTATCTTACTTTGTACTGTACTTGTAATGTTGACTAGTTTCAAGTGATTTTATGCACATATCAATGTAGGGCATGTTTATGCAGTTATTGCAAATGAAGAAAATGAAGAGGGAATAGACTATTACTTGTGTCGTTGTGTTGAGGCCAAAAATAAATTGGAAGCCCCAGTTATAGATGGAGAAAACATCAAATACCCTACAAGCTCAATTGTTACTAGAATGCGGCTTAAAATGTACCCACATAAGAGTGTTAAACATTGGCTATTTGAGGACTTTGACACACATCATAAGATTCTTCATTACTCGAACCTTGTTGTGGCATCCAATGTTCGTTTGAGCAAATATGGGGGTAGACCTTTGAACAAGACCTTGTGGAAGGTCTGTGAGTTTGAACATGAGGCAATACTTGACACAATAAAGAGTAGAGAAAATCCGGATGGTTCATTGGATTAATTTGTAAGTATATGCACAATGGTTCTTATTAATTTATACGTTTATCAACGTTAATTTTTTTGATGCCAATGCTATCATGTCTTATTTTACTTTGTGTATTTGTAAGTAACCTGGTAAAAATTGAATGGTGTCCCCTCATAGAAAATGAATATTTATGAGCCATCTAAGAGAATCTTGGGCATAAAAGCAATGCAACATCCCTATTTTGATGATCCTAAAAAATCTCAATTATGATTTTCAGCCATTACAAAAGTGTGCGAAGCTTGGTGATGGAATTTCAAGTTATTCATTTTAAGTTAACCTTATCATGAGCACCTATGATGTAGACATTATATGAGCACCTCAAATTTCAAGATATTCTAGATTCATGAGAGGTGTTGTGTGCAATAGGTATCTTGGAACTCACAGTGAAGATGTAGGAGTAGTAGTGACTAAGTTGAGAGACTGCCATGCCTATCTGCAAGTTCCTTCCATCTATTTTCATTTCACTTCCATTTTGGACATGAGTTGTTTCTTTTTATTCTTTTACTTTGCCTATATGTAACTAAACTAGTAAAAATTGATTGGTCTCTCCTTGCAAAAAATGTTGATTTTGGAGCCATCAAAGAGAATCTCAGCCAAAAAAGCAATGCAACATCATTATTTTAATGATCTTGACAAATCTCAATTTTTATTTCAAGCCATTACAAAAGAGTGTGCGGAGCTTTGTGAGGGAATCTCAAGTTTCTCATTTGAAGTTAACCTCTAAATGAGAACCTATGATGTAGACATTATAAGAGAATCTTGAATGTATGAGTGACATTGTAAAATATATGTGAGAATAGAGTACCTAAGGCATTTTAGTGAGATTTACTTGTAATGACAGTTATGAAATAATGAAATTTTGTGTAGGGGCACCAAGGTTATTGAGCAAATTTGGTTCACGGAAATATTTTAAGTTAGTTTTATGTTTTGAGTTTCATCAATTGAATAAGGTCATAACACATCCACAATTGATTTATAATGTAATAAGTCATGTTAGTTACAAAAAGAACAATTAGGCATGATTGGAAAGATGTAGAATCATTTGTAAAGGCTATTTAAAGCCTCTTGAAGGCTATTTAAGTCAATATTTGAATGTGTAGCCTTTTGAAGGAAAATATTTGAATATGGTTGTAAATGTACTATTAGTGAGATTGAGATTGTTAACATTCAGAGAGTAGTAGTACTTATGTTGATGAAATTTCCCTTAGATGCAAGGATTCAAAGCACATCAACCATGTGGTACAAATGATTAAATCGTAGAGACAATATATAGAAATGAAAGAGTCTAAAAAGGAAGAGAGAGATACATTGGTGACTCAGGAGAAACTTTAGTGATGCAAATTCAAGGTGGAGAAGACTCAAACAAATCAGATTTCAGTAAATCAATAACCTTTGTTATTTCATTTGGCCATCTTGGAACAACTACCAACAAAAAGGCTTCCAAACTCAACAATTTGGCTTAAATTTTAGAGAATTACTCTCAAGGACCATCTCATCATCAATATAGAATCTAATCAAATCCCCAACACCATTCCCAAGCCAAACATATAAGGTTTCTTTGCAATTTCTTGGAGATCCTTCAAACTACCTTGCAAAAAGGCTACAAAATTAGCCCTGTTTTACAAACAAACTACTCTTTAAACTTATTCTAACCCCACAACCTCTTGGATATTCATCAAATAGGTCACAAAACTCCCAATTCCATAGGTTTTAGAAAATCACTCAACCTCTAAGCCATAATTTCTTAAAACCCTCAATTTCCTAGCAAATACCTAGGGTTTTTAGCATCTCACAAATCCAAGGCCTTCCAAACCTCACAAAAGCGTCAAAATTTTTTTTTAGCGTCTACACACACATAATAAACCTTCACCTAGCCTTTATACTTAGTAGATCTCAAACACATAACTTTGGTTCCTCCATTTCAAGCCAAAATCTCACATTCTCAGTCTAAAACAACATCACCGGCCCTATAAATGCCTTACCATTATTAAAAGAGTTAAGGAAACTTGAAAAAAACACATTGTAATCCTTTCCTATAAGTCACAATTCACCACAGTAGGAGGGAGGGCTCCATCACAAAAATTAAAGTAAACTCAGACCCTGCTGGTCTGTACAAGCTGAATAAAGAAAAATGGATTTTCCTTTCACTAAAACAACCAAAGGTGTATCAAAATAGATTGAAATATAGGTTAAGGCCTTCCACCACAATTTTTCATGAATTTATATTGATAAGAGGCATATACTAGGCCGTACACAGAGAAAAGAAACTCAAAAACTCAAAGAAATGTTGAAATTCCATAGTTTTAGGCGTTGTGAAGAGCACCAATCTTCAAAAAAACTATTGATTAAATCCCCATTCAGGCTTGAATTATTTTTTTAATACATTTCAAATGATAATAATCTCCTTTCAATTCCCATAACTACCTTTGAACCACCAAACCCTTATTAAGCGTACAAATACTAGTATTTAACAATGGTTTTGCTTAAAAAGCTTTATCATGCAAATTTATTATTCTAAAGACCTAGGACCACTTAGACACCCTTATAACATGACTTTTAGGCTCTTTCTCTGCACTCCCACCTACTTTTTACATAATTTTCCTTTATGGCAATATCAACAATTATTTAATTCAAGAGTGCTTTTGCACATTTGTCCACCCTAACCTACTAATTCCCAAAGTACATAAAAGATTGGTCTATTAGACCTTATTCAAGACAAAAAGACCTCAACATACTAACATTTACCAATTTTCCTCCCAATTTACCATCAAATAATCACAAATTGAGGGTGAGGTGAGGGTGCTCCTGCACCATTCAACTTTCAAAAACAAAGTCAATTACACTGGCAGACATTTGGATCAATCTAGCATTTGGTGGAAAAGGAAGAAAGATGACTGGAACTCTAGAGGCCCACCATACTAGATTTTGGTATTAAACCATGAGAGTAGAAGAGAGAGTTGATATCATGTATCAAAACATTAAGCATGCATTCTTCCAGCCAGCAGAGAAGGAGGTGATTACTTTGCTTCAGTTTCATTTGCATAACCATATCAAGGCGTGGGAACCAAGAAGACCAATGATGTTGAATTTTATGTGGAGGTAATGGATGTGGTCCAACTTTAAGAGGGGAAAGAAGGTTAATGTATGATTGTTAACCTTGTGAGAGTATTTATGTTGAGGAAATTTCCTTTAGATGCAAGGATTCCAAGCACATCAACCACATGCAGTACAAATCATTAAATCCTAGAGACCATATGTAGCAATGAAAGAGTCTGAAAAGGAAGAAAAAGAAACACTAGTGACTCAGGAGAAACTTTAGATTTCAAAAACAAAGTCAATTAGCCTGGCAGATGTGTGGATTAGGCCAACATTTGGTGGAAGAGGAAGAAAGATGACTGGAACTCTGGAGGCCCACCATACTAGATTTTGGTATTCAACCATGAGAGTAGATGAGAGAGCTGATATCATGTATCAAAACATTAAGCATGCTTTCTTCCAGCCAGCGGAGAAGGAGATGATTACTTTGCTTCATTTTCATTTGCATAACCATATCAAGGCATGACAACTAAGAAGACCAAGGATGCCGAGTTTTATGTGGAGGTAATGGATGTGGTCCAAACTTTAGGAGGGAAAAGAAGGTCAATGTATGATTGGTGCAGGAGCACCATTCAATAGGTTTTTTTCATCAAGGAAAATAAGGAGTAGAATATCATCAATTTACTAAAACTGGCCTGAACTTGTACATTTGAAGGTTTTGAGTCAATAAAAATGGCTTTTTGACCCATTCCTCTTTCTATAGCCTCTGTAACTTGAGGAATGGGTCTGCACTAACATTATTAAGGTGTGGGAATGATGTGTTAGTGTTGGGGAGGTTTGAAAGTGAGATGGGTGTGAAACCCATGTGTGTAAAAGTGAGTTTTCTTTAAGAAAAATGATGGTTTTGAAGAGTCAAATTGTGTTTTTTTGTGTAGGGAAGCATTATTTTATGATTGTTTGAGGTCTTGTAGGGTATCAAAAACTTGCTGAGTAATTTTTTAGGTTGTGGTTAGCTATGGAAGTATCATTTTGAATAAACTCCTAGAGTTTAGGCTACAATAGAGGGTTTTGTGGTTTACCCATTGTATGGTGGTATAACTAAGATTTGATTGTGGATTTTGAAGTTTTGACACCTTATAATTTTTCCCCCAAGAGTTGGTAAGGTTTTGATAAGTTTAGAGTATAGACCCTTTGTTCAACCAGATCGATCCCTTAAGGGTCCAAAGGGAAAAATGGCTGCAAAATTTAGCATGTGATTACTCAAACAACATGATGCTTAGAAACTTCTCATATAATCCCATGGGATCACGTTGGGCCCTTCTACAATAACCTCTCTCAGTTTTCATTATCTTGGAGTGGTTTTCTCGTGGTGTCCATTTTTTAGTTCATTGAAAAAGTGTCAAATGGAAGTAGTGGAAAGTTGTAAGGTGGTGCAACTTTTGTTCTGCAACTCATGTCACCAAATGGACTATTCCAATGCATCTGAATAGAAATGTTTATGCTAGGCATGGTCCTCTTTCGCACCCAAACACACGGAATCGCTTTGAGCTATGTTCAACTGGATCAATCCCTTAAGGGTCCAAAGGGAAAAATGGTTGAAAACATCAACATGAGGTTACTCGGACACCGTGACGCTTAAATTTTTTTTGTCTAATCCAATGGGATCATTTTTGGCTCCTCTTTCACACCCAAAAATGTGGAATCACTCTAAGCTACGTTCAACTAGATCGATCCCTAAAGGGTCCAAAGGGAAAAATGGCTGCAAACTACAACATGAGTTTACTTGGACACCATGATGCTTAGAAACTTATAATCTAATCCCATGTGACCACGTTGGGCTCCTCTACAATAACCTCTCTCAGTTTTCATTATTTTAGAGTGGTTTTCCTATGGTGTCCAGTTTTCAGTTGATGAAAAAAGTATCAAATGGAAGTAGTGGAAAGTTGCAAGGTGGTGCAACTTTTTTTCTGCAACTTGTGTGACCAAATAGACTGTTTCAATGCATCTGAATAGGCATTTTTACACTAGGCATGGTCCTCTTTCACACCCAAACATGCGGAATCGCTCTGAGCAATGTTCAACAGGACTAATCCCTTAAAAGTCTAAAGGGAAAAATGGCGACAAAATTCAGCATGAGGTTACTCGGACACCGTGATGCTTAGGAAATTTTTGTCTAATTCAGTGGGATCAAAATTGGCTCCTCTACAATAACCTCTCTCATTTTTTGTTATCTCAGAGTGGTTTTCCTGTGGTGTCTAGTTTTCAGTTGATGAAAAAAGTGTCAAATGGAAGTAGTGGAAAGTTGGAAAGTGGTACAACTTTCGTTCTGCAACTCGTGTGACCAAACGGACTATTCCAATGTATCTGAATAGGCATGGTCCTCTTTTGTACCCAAACATGCGGAATCGCTCCAAGCTATGTTCAACCGGATCGATCCCTTTAGGGTCCAAAGGGAAAAATGGCTGCAAACTTCAGCATGAGGTTACTCGGACACCCTGACACTTAGAAAATTCTTGTCTAATTTGATGGGATCATGTTGGGCCCCTCTACAATAACCTCTCTTGGTTTTCTTTATCTCAAAGTTTTTTTCCCATGGTGTCCAATTTTCAGTTGACGAAAAAAGTGTCAAATTGAAGTAGTGGAAAGTTACAAAGTGGTGCAACTTTCGTTCTACAACTCGTTTGACCAAACAGGATGTTCCAATGCATTTGAAATGGCATGTTTACACTAGGCATGGTCCTCTTTTACACCCAAACACCTGAAATCACTCTGAGCTATGTTCAATTGGATCGATCCCTTAAGGGTCCAAAGGGAAAAATGGCTACAAACTTCAACATGAGGTTACTCAGACATCATGATGCTTAGAAACTTCTCATCTAATCCCATGGGATCATGTTGGGACCTTCTACAATAACCTCTCTTTTTTCGCTATTTTAGATTGGTTTTCCCGTTGTGTCAAGATTTTAGTTGATGGAAAAAGTGTCAAATGGAAGCAGTGGAAAGTTGCAAATTGGTGCAACTTTCATTCTGCAACTCAAGTGACCAAACAGACTATTCCAACACATCCAAATAGGCATGTTCACACTAGACATGGTCCTCTTTCTCACCCAAACACATGAAATCAGTCTGAGCTATGTTCAACCAAATTGATCCCTTAAGGGTTTGAGTGTAGTATGTTGAAATAGGTCATTCCACCTATTGTTTAGTTTGTGTCTCAATGATATGGTCCTGATGTAAGTAGGATAGGGAGTAGGAATAAGAAAATAGCATTAGTAAGGGCATTGAAAGAGATTACTAACATTTCCCGTGTTGAAAATTCAAAATTGAGGCCCCTTAAAAGCAAGGCTAGAAGAGGTGAAAATAAGAAATTACTTGAAAATAAGTTATAATATGTTGGAAATAGTGTGATATTGTGGAGTTTGATGTGTTCAAAAGGTTTGCAAGGATAGGGGAGGTCAAAAGTATGTTATGGCATGACATGCCCTAGTTGGGAAAACAAGGGTTTGAATGAAAAAGAGAGGTTTGAGGGAGTAAATGTGGGTAAAGTCAAGGGGAAACATAATTTGGTGGTCAATTAAGTTTTTGCATGAAAAATGAAGAGTGTTGGAATAGGTTTTGAGGTTTAGGTTCAGGGGTTCGGTTCACTGGTTTGGCCAAATTTTTTTTGGAGGGGTTTTAGTTTGTTTTGGGTTAGTAGGTACAAAAAACATGTAAAAATATATATATATATATATATATATATATATATATATATATATATATATATATATATATATATATATATATATATATATATATATATGAAATACTAGAAGCATGAATTAGGATTAGAATATCACATATCATCATATAAACAAAACCACCATAAACTTGAATGTCATTTAAAAAAACCAAAAAAAAGTGTTTATAACCTGCAAAAAATGTGAATAAAATCACGATAATTTTTTCATGAAGAAAAACCATGAGACCATAGCTTGTTGCTTACTATTATGCTATGATAAATTTTTTCCAAGCATCCATAGCTTGTTTGAAAGTACTTAGTTTAGGCTTTTAGCCATAGCAACAAGGCAGTGAATTGTTTGATAAAATGCTTTGGTAGACATTCATGAAAAATGTGGTAGCATAGACAAGGCAGTGAACTGTTTGAAAAAATGCCTCAAAGAAATGTGGTTTCATGGTGATGGAATGGCATGAAAAATTCCATGACAAGAAAATTGCTATGGATTGTCATGGCATTCCACCACCATTGAAACCACATTTCTTTGAGGCTTTTTTTCAAAAAATTCGCTGCCTTGTCTATGCTATTGCTTATTATTATGCTTTGATAGATTTTTTCCAAGCATCCATAGCTTGTTTGGAAGCACCTATTTTAGGCTTTTAGCCAACTATTTGATAAAATGCTTTTGTAAACATGTATGAAAAATGTGGTAGCATAGACAAGGCAGTGAACTATTTGCAAAAATGCATCAAAGAAATGTGGTCTCATGGTGACGGAAGCCATGACAATCCATAACAATTTGCTTGTCATGGCATTCCATCACCATGAGACCACATTTCTTTGAGGCATTTTTTTCAAACAGTTCATTTCCTTGTCTATGCTATTGCTTACTATTATGCTATGATAGATTTTTTCCAAGCATCCATAGCTTGTTCAAAAGCACCTATTTTAGGATTTTAGCCATAGTAGCAAGGCAATGAACTATTTGATAAAATGCTTTGATAGACATGTATGAAAAATATGTTAGCGTAGACAAGGTAGTGAAATCTTTGAAAAAATGCCTCAAAGAAATGAGGTCTCATGGTGATGGAATGCCATATGGCATTCCATCACCATGAGACCTCATTTCTTTGAGGCATTTTTTCAAAGAGTTCACTATTGTCTATGATATTGCTTACTATTATGCTTTTGATATTTTTTCCAAGCATCCATAGCTTGTTCGAAGAACTTGTTTTAGGCTTTCAACCATAGCAACAAGGAAGTGAACTATTTGACAAAATGCTTTGGTAGACATGTATCAAAATGTGGTAGTATAGACAAGGCAATGAATTGTTTGAAAAAATGCCTCAAAGAAATGTGGTCTCATAGAATGCCATGACAAGCAAATACAATTGGCAGTTGCTCCTAGTTATTAGTTATGCAATGTGAAGTAATTGCATAACTGCTTAGGTTGACTTTGTAAAAACTATATTGTAATTGAAATTTTGTCATCTATCAGCATCTAGTTATTAGTTATGCAATGTGAAGCAATGCTTTGAGTTTGAAAGATGTGTAATGCAATGTAATCAACGATATGAATATAAACTACAAAAATCTATTTTTACAATTTATTAGTTAAACTCTTTATTTTATTTTTCTCTATATCTCTATGCTATGGAAATGCCTATAAATTTTATTTTAAATTTTTTTATGGGTATGTACAGGATCATGATGGGCCAAAAAGTGCCAATATGATGGGTATGTGGATGACGACTTTTTTTTTACCCAAAATTGATGAAACAAAAAGGGTTTTTAAAGGAGATTCATAGCTTTCCACCAATATAAATTATTCTTTACTTTGAATTTAATAAGTAATTATTATTTATTTTCTATTCAAATTATACTAAAGTCCTTATTGATAGACTAATTGAAAAATCTATAGCTTTCAAATGGTATCACATTTTTGAATCCAAAACATGTGTCACATTCTATGCTTCACATACTATAGGATTAGAAAAAGGAAAATTGAATTTCATGAATTTTTGACCAAGTTAAGGTGGTCGACATATGAGTTTTTTATATTTTTTAAAAGTTGTAATAAAAATTCATAATTAATTATATGCTTGGAAAAAATTATTAAAAAATATGCATCACATCGGGACATGAGTTCTCTACTTATATCTAAAATCTTATAAAAAAATATTATCATTTTATTGTGGTTAGGGTGTTTAGACATACACCTACTTATTTTTTCCCTGAAATTTAAGTACTACTGCATTGAAATTTCAAATTTTCACCAAATAGATTTTTTTTAAACAAAACTAGTAGTTTAGAAACTACATTCAATTTTCTACAAATTCTATTCTTACATATTTTTGAAATATTATAGATAACTTATTCAAATTTTTAAGTCAAGTTGCCTAACTCTAATTTTTTTGATTTTTTGGCTAGTTAAGGGCCTGTTTTTTCCATGATGATCTTGCACATACCCTTATCTCTTGTTCTACCTTTTCTTCTTAAATTTGATTTTTTCCAATTTTTTCTAGAATTTTTTCTGATTTTTTCAAAAAATCTTATGCTTTTGGTTTACCAATTTTTGTATCCCCAAGAGATTTTTGCTGCTATGGTATAAACACATCTTTTTGTAATATCAAGGATACTTTTTGAAACTTCCATGCATTGCTAATCTAAAAGGAAAAGTATTTTGCCTAATCTATATGCAGCCATGCTTTTGACATTGTCAAAAAGAGCAAATATGGACACCATCGATAAAAAAAGATTTGTATTAACCAAATAGCCATGTATGCATACATCAATATATGTCGATATAAGTATAGAATATAGTTACAAAATAGCCATATAGGCATACAATGTCAAATATATCCAATACAATATATGTACAAAATTGCCATGTCTAGGGATACAAAAAAGGGCCGTGGAATGAAAATTCATTTCTCTCCATACTCTGGAAATATATTCTTTCCCTTTGTTTGGTGATCCAATTGCAATATGTCCATCACTCATTTTTGTTGTGCTCAAGGAGCTTTCTTACTACTCCTCCTACATTTTAGCTCTTGGTGAAGTTTTAAGTGTTACAATAAGAAGTAAAGACATTCATATATAGAAATGAATTATAAAAAATGATATATTTAACAAAATAATCACTTATGGCCATCTCATGATCACTCTCCATGATGTAAATATTTGCATTCTAATGCTCACGCATGCTCAAGCCCTGTATAAACCATCCAAATAGGAATTAAATTACGAATCAATAATGGTTTGATTTTTCACTAGAACTAACATCTATAACAATGAATGTAAATTGAAATTTAGTAATTTTCCTCATACCTCCCCTATCAGAGCCATCGAGGATTGTATAGAAGATGAAACATTGATATCCATTACCCTTGTAACATTTGGAGGTGTTTCCACAATCAACATCTGAAAATAAAACAACAAATCACAAAAAAGTTACAATAGCAATCCATGTCATGACTTATAATGTATGAGATCTAATGAACAAAATTTTGAGTACAAGTATTAAACTATATATTTCTGGTAGGCCTTGGCAGTGTGATATGAAGACCAAGCATGATGGGGAGAAGAACACATACTACATTGTGAAGGATGGGAAGACTTACAAGCTTTCACCTCTCATAGAAGAATACAAGGAAGAGCATGAAGGGGCTAGTGTTTTGATGGTGGGTGAGAAGGAGTTCATGAAGACCTTGAAGGAAGGAGGAGGAAGAGGATTCTTCCTGATTATGATGCCAAAAAGTGAAGTAGATCTTCCCACAAAGAAGAAGAAAGATGCATCAAAGGAAGTCTAAGAGTTGTTGGAAAGGTACAAGGACATAACAGTGAATGAATTACCTAGTTCCCTACCTCTGATTAGGGATATAAGCCACCATATTGATCTGATTCCAAGGGCTACATTGCCTAATAAGGCTTCATACAAGATGACACCTGCTCAAAATGAGGAGATTGCAGGACAAGTGCAAGAGTTAATGGATAAAGGACTAGTGAGGAAGAGTTTGAGCCCATGTGCTATTCCTATTGTCCTAGCACTAAGGAAGGATGGGAATTGGAGGATTTGCACTAATTCAAGAGACATTAATAGGATCACAATCAGATATAGGTTCCCGATGCCAAGAATGGAGGACCTCAAGGATTGTCTATTAGGAGCATCTTACTTTTCTAAGATTGATCTAAAGAGCGGGTACCATCAGATAAGGATCAAAGAGGGGGATGAATGGAAGACAAATTTTAAGACTAATGAAGGGCTCTATGAGTGGTTGGTGATGCCCTTTGGGTTATCAAATGCCCCTAGTACATTTATGCACCTTATGAATGACGTATTGAGACCTTTCATTGGAATGTTTGTTGTAGTTTATTTAGATGGAATCCTTGTGTTTAGCAGGTCTAAAGAAGAACATTTGAAGAACCTTGACATGGTACTAAGGAGGTTACAAGAGGAGAAGCTGTTGATCAACATGGAAAAGTGTGAATTCATGAAGGAAGAACTAGTCTACCTTAGTTTTGTCATCTCCAAGGGAAGTTTGAAGATGGATCCTTCAAAGGTGGATGCTATTCTTACTTGGCCAATACCAAAATCCATGGGAGATTTGAGAAGCTTCCATGGAATTGCAAGATTTTATAGAAAGTTCATCAAGAACTTTAGCCAAATTTGTGCACCAATCTTGGACACCATCAAAGGAGGTAGCAAAGGTAAGTTTTCTTGGACCAATGAGGCTGAAAAAGGGTTTGAATATCTAAAAATGAGAGTAGCACAACAACCTATACTTGTGCTCCTTGATTTTGATAAAGTTCTTACCATTGAGTGTGATGCTAGCAATCAAGTAATAGGGGTTGTTTTGAGCCAAGAAGGAAGACCATTTGCATTTTTCAGTGAGAGGTTGAATGAAGCAAAGAGGAAGTAATATTCCTATTATTTGGAATTGTTTGCTATGGTCCAAGCCCTCAAAAAGTGGAGGCACTACTTGTTACCTAAATAATTTTTTGTTTATACTGATAATCATGCCTTGAGTTTTTTAAATGCACAGGAAAAACTCAGTCATAGGAACATAAAGTGGGTAGAGTCTTTGCAAGCCTATAATTTCACAATAAAGCATAAGAAGAGCCAAGAAAATAAGGTGGCAATTTCTCTCAGTAGAAGGGAACTTTTAGTGCAAGAGATCCAACTCCAAAGCATGGGGTTGAAGCATTGAAGGATATGTATCATGAAGATTGAGATTTCAAGGACGTATACAATGTTTGTGAGAAAAATTTGAATTCTTTTCATGGTGAATTCTCTGACCTTTTATTGTGGAATGGTTTTCTCTTCAAAGGAATCCAATTATGTGTGAGTAAATGCTCAATGAGGGAGAATATCATAAAGGAGAGACACAGTGGGAGTCTTGGAGGTCACTTTGGCCTTGAAAAGACCTTGGAACAAGTTAGGAGATTTTACTATTGGCCAAAGTTGCAAGTGGATGTGAGAAGGTATGTGGAAGGCTGCACAATATGTCAAAGAGCAAAGGGAACTTCATCAAATATAGGACTCTATCAGCCACTTCCCATTCCCAATAGGCCTTGGGAGTGTGTAAGTATGGACTTTGTCTTGGGGTTGCCTAGAACCCAAAGATTTTTTGATAGTATCTTTGTGGTAGTTGATGTATTTAGTAAGATGCAACATGTTATTCCTTGCAAATGCACCAATGATGCATCTCATATAGTAGGTCTCTTCTTTAAGGAGGTTGTTAGGATACATGGATTGCCTTTAAGCATT
Organism: Sequoia sempervirens; assembly: GCA_007258455.2. Classification (NCBI taxonomy): domain Eukaryota; kingdom Viridiplantae; phylum Streptophyta; class Pinopsida; order Cupressales; family Cupressaceae; genus Sequoia; species Sequoia sempervirens. Next base: position 19,024 of record VDFB02360685.1, on the reverse strand, counting down.
ATTTCTGATAGGGATTCTAAATTCATTGATCACTTTTGGAGGACCTTGTGGAAGAAACTTGACAAAAATCCATCCTTTAGTTTAGCATACCATCCATAAACGGATGGAAAAATTGAAGTGGTTAATAGATCATTGGGAAACCTCTTAAGATGCCTTACCAAGGAGCATGGACAAGCTTGGGATATGATTTTACCTCAGGCTAAATTTGCATATAATGACTCCATGAATAGGAGCATTGGTAGAAGCCATTTTGAAGTAGTCTATAGCATGCACCCTAGAGGGGTCTATGAACTAAGAGACCTACAAGGAGTTTCTAAGAGAAGTGCTCAAGGTGAGGACTTTGTTGTTACAATCAAGGATATTCATCAACAAGTGAAGGAAACCCTTCAAAATAATGTTGAGAAGTATAAGGAAAAGGAAGATTTAAAGAAGAGGAATGTACAATTCAAGGTTGGAGACTTGGTGATGGAACACTTGAAGGAGAGACTTCCAAAAGGAAATTATACCAAACTCGTGATGAAGAAGATAGGACCTTGCAAGGTGATCCACAAGTTTGGCCAAAATGCTTATGAAATAGAGCTACCTCCTAGGGTGGAAATCTCTTCTATCTTCAACATTTCTGACTTGTATCCTTTCAAAGATTCTGTGAATGCAGGTGATGGAGTAGGTACAACAACAATGGAGGATGAATATTGGGTGAAGGAACTACCCCCCAGCCAACCTATGACTCTTGAATGCATCCTAGACACCAAGGAGACAAAGAAGACTAGAAGGAAGGTTTACAAGGAATACTTGGTCAAATGGAAAGGTCTACCTAAAGAGGATGCAACATGGATGTTAGAAAATTATATTAAACATCATGGAACTACTGTAGAAGACTTGATCTCAAAGAGGACTTGAGATCTTTTTCTAGCTTGGGAGTACAGTGCAGGAGCACCCATGGGTCTAAGGGACCTAGAATAATTTGTCATGTTTTGTTTCTCATTTTATGGATGGAATAAGGTCTTATGGACCATTTCAATGCTTTTTAGTAGGTATTCTAGGTTTTTATTTGAGTTTTTGGTCTTGGTGACCAACTTCTTTGTACAACAAGGTCTCTATCCTCCTTTGTAAGTCTAGTGCATCTTGGAAAAATAAGGAAAAAGGATTCCTTGTTGTATCTAGAAACCTGAGGGGAGTCACCTTACTTTTTGAAAAGGTTTTAAATTCCTTTTGACACATTTTGGAAGGTTCTTTGTGGTCGAGTTGGTAGAAGTTGCTCACATTGCCTTAACTCGGCAATTAGAAGTCAAAGAATGAGATTAGTTGTTTTCCAACATCTCTCTTTTCAAAAGATAGTTGCAAGAAGTTGGAGGGAGTTTGTAAGAATTCAAATATTCCTCTCTTGGTTGAGGCAAGGTTGTGGTTGATGTTTTTAAGAAGTTTCACTAAGAAGTTTGTTATTTTCCTATGTTTTTCTAAAGAATTTGTTGATCCCATACAAGTTTGGTATGGACTATATGTTCACTTTCATGCTCCAACCCCATAATGGTTGGATAAGTAATTGAATAAGCTTTCCTTTGGAATTGGATTGGTGATATTTCATTAAGTATCAAGCGAGATATTCCAATTTCTCTATCAGGTGGTCTGAAAACCCTTAAAATCAAGGTTTTGGGTGAAAATGTATATTTCTTCCATTCCCACATTGTAAAATTGCTAAATCTCAATGGGATGGAAGATATAAGGCTTTAATATCATGTCCTCAATGTTTTGGATAATCGAAGGCTCATTGTTGGAAATTGTGCATGAATTTTGGCTTGACATCTCATGTGGCAAGCATAATTGACAAGCAAAAAAATGAGTTTTTGCTTGATTTTGAAGAATCTATTTAAGAGGAACTTAGGAATGGTGGAAACAGGTGTGGAGAGCTTGTAGGAGTCTGAATTTTTTCTTTCGGGTGAAGGGGAGAGCCTAGATAGTCAAGACCTAGGTGTAGGTCTGTGATTTAGGCCTTTTGGAGCAGCGGTCGAAAGGGCCATTGTGAGTGATGTTTTGACAGTCAAGAGGAAGGGTTTTGGAACCTTGTAGGGGTCCATCTTAAGGGTTTGAATCCATAGGTTTCGTGTCTTAACAATCTTCCTTGTTTTTTTTATTCTGACTGTCCTATCGGGCAAGGGCTACAAGCCTTAAGAGAGAGTGAGGTCTAAGTCACCATAGTGATGGGTGTTTGTTGAAACCTAAGTGCTAGAGGGTTGTTAAACCTTGTTTTGACTTAATGAGACATGATCCAAATTTTTTCAAGCTTTGTGAGTGGTATGATTTGTGAACCATAGGTGTGTGGGGTTGATCTCTTAAAGAATAGTGGAGTTTAGGACTCCTCATAAGAGTATTTGAGAGAAGCATTCAACGGAGTGACTTTTCCATTTGTGATTGTGAGTTTTCCTTCCTTGCCACTTTGAATCATTTCTATAGCTTATGCAGGCTATCTCCATGGTGTTTGTGGTGGTGGCAAGAGTATTTAAGGTTTGTAAGTACCTTATGCAATAAACCCTCCTTTGTAGGGATTGATTTGTGCATAGAATAGGGGTTTTTTGGGACAGTGATTTAAGGAGCCTTTCTGTAACTAAAAATGTTTGATTCTTCAGTTTTTTCACATGATGAATGACTATTTTCAGTCCTTTGGTATTTTTGGTGATAAACTATGAGCACTTTATTTGTAATTTAGGCCTAAATTAGTAGCCCTTTCCAGCGAACAATTCAAGAATCTGGTAATTTCTTTATGACAAGCTACTAAGAAATTTTGATATGTTATGATGTGTTAAAAAAGGATTCTAAATGTACATTGGTAATGTGGATATACAAAGAGAATGGAAAGGAATCACCCGATTAAGGGATATGTGACCTACAAGCAAAATGGTGGTAAGACTATAAAAGTGTGTGATTTTGTAAATACAGAGATTTAAATGTTTATTTTGGCATAGAACCATCAATGTGAAGATATCAAAGGTGTGTGAATGGTTTGGTGAAGGTATTGAGGCCAAACATGATGATTTGATATGCTATAGCAATATGTCCCCAGGTGGAAATGGTAATTTGATTACATAAGAACTTATGAATTTGATAAATTAGTATTATGTTGATATGAACCAGGTTTGTTTTAGTCAAAAACATGATGTGAGTAATGTCTTGGAAGTCAGATGAAATTATTGAGGTGTAAATGGTTGATTGTAGTATCTTGGTCTTGAGGAACTAGTTGGTAAAAGTGAAAATTTGGTGAGTTGTTTAAGGAATTGAAAGATTCAGAGCTCTTTATCAAGTTTTTGCTTTGAATTTAGATAAATTTATGATGAAAAAGGTGTGTTAGGATCTAATGGATATAGGTTGTAACATGAAAGATTGGTTTTTGGTTATTTTTCATAGGTAAAGTAAATTGAGTGGAAGGGTTCCTTGGTGAATGATGAAAGAGTGGATTGTTTAGTGATTCTAATCAGGTTTCTTGTGCACAGATCAGTCATTTTTGCTGATAAATAAGATGTTTGAATCTTGAGGATGATAAGAAGAAGTATTGAAATTAGTTGGCTTGTTGTTTCCTTGTGGTTTGCAAATGAAACAATGTGATTTTTGATGAAAAGAGAAAGAAATTTTAGTCGCTTATTCAATTTGATCTTCTCCTAATTCAATTGGGTTAGATGTTGGTGCAGAAGCACCTAGGTCATCAAATACTTTTCAATTTTGCAAAAGGGATGAGTGTTCAAATTTTTATTGATTCAATAAAAAAAGGTCATGGAAAAATTATGTAAAGCATGTTCAAGGTCATATGAGGTCTTATTTGAATGTATTTAAGGTTATGGGTAAGTTCTAGGTGGTCAAAGTGGGAAAATGCAAACAATGCAATAATGTAATATTGTTAAAAGTTGTTAAATTGATAAAAACAAGGAAATCACGCATATTAAGGGTTAAAAGGGGTAGTTTCAACCAATGGAAAGAAATTTATCGAAAAGGAAATATCTTTAAAAGGCATGTAAAGGCGAGAAAAATCAGAAGTTTGTGTTCTTGTAATTAGATTTTGAAATAAAAATTCCCTGTTTCTGAGTTTGCAACATTACTCCATTGTTTTTTTTCTTGTGTTGGTAATTTAGGAACACCCAAAGTTAAATCATAGTGTGAATACATGTAAAGAGGACTTAGTTTCCAATTTCAATATTTGGACTTGGTTAGTTTTAGGAAATAAAAGAATAAGAGGTAGTTTTTAGTGCCCGACAAAGTCCTTTTAGAAGCAAGTTTGAGAGTCCAATAGGGTTTTTCTTCACTACTCCACCAATGTAGCTCAAGTAAATTGGTGGAGTAGGTTAATGTTAGGATTTTTTTCATTTTTTGATGATTTTAAGTGTAAGGAAAAGCAAGAATACCATGGTGGAGTTGCTGCTACACTGGAAAATAGAGAATTTTCCTACACAAAGTGATGCTACAGTCATGGGTCATGAATAAATAAAGCTTGCAGAGGCTTGGAAATGATGTAGAAGGTCTTGATAGACATAAAAAATCATGTTCTAGGTGGTGGCTAGAGAAATAGAGGTTTTCCAGAGTATTTTTCACAAAACCCTCCTTGATTTGTGCTTTTACACCCTATAAATGAGGGTTTATTGGATCAGAACATTTTCATTGGTTTAAATCCCTATAAATGGTGAAATATTGAGTTATAAGACATGTTTGAAGAATTTTTTGAGGTTTTGAGTGATTTGGAATGGTTTTGAAGGGGTCTCCTTTATAAAACAGGTCTAATCTACTAGCCTTTCTTTGGAGGACAGTCTGAAATATGATGATTTTCTTTATGCCAAACATCTAAGAATTTTGATATGTTGTGATGTGCTAGAAATTGTTTCGAAATGTGCATTGATTTTTTAATAAGCTTTGATATAGGAATGTAACTACCCAATTCAATGGTTGATAGACCTACTAGAAGAATATGATATTGTTTGATCAAAACAAATATGTTTGTTTAAACAGTGGAAAGGATGATATTGAGTGCTTGGTTACTATTAAAATAATGATATGATTGATGTTACTGAATTTGGTTAAGGTGTATAAGATAGGTTTGGTGACTTTGATGGTTGGATGGGTGAGTATTATGAAGCCTTTTGAGCAAATTGGTGATTAAGAACAAGATGATAATCAAGATTCTGCTATAGCAGGAGTTTGTAACCTGTAGATAGACTACTGCAGTCAAAATATGTTGAGTACAATGCTTGATAATGGACTGATAACAGTGAGGTATGGTTTAGTTGATTTGTTGCCTTGGTGAATAAATGAAAGGATGAATTTTTCAAGTGTCAATAATCAGGTTTATATTGTTTTTATGGTGGTTGAGAATGATGTGAATCTAATTGATTAAGTCAAAGTTTTTTTTAATATGGTTTTTTCTTTGAATGAGTCAATTGGAATACTGATTAGTGGAATGATGAATGATGGCCTATGGAATGGCTAAGAGAATTTGAGTTGATTTTGGTTGAATGAAAAGTAGATTTTTGATGAAATTATATTTGATCTTCTCCTAATTCTATTTGGGATTGAAATCCCTTGAAGAAATGATGTTGATGGTGTTTGTTGGATGCTCTGCATCAGATGTACCCTGATGATTGAGTGTTTTGATATGATGCTCTGCATCACTAATTGCCTTGTCTATGCTATTGCCTACTGCTATGGTTTCATATATTTTTTCCAAGCATCCATAGTTTGTCATGCTAGTGCACCTTTGCAAGCACATGCCTCCATGTGAAGTAATTGCATCGTGCTACTTATGTTGACTTTCTAAACAACTGTATTGTACAGTTCAAATTTTGTCATCTATCAACATCTAGTTATTACTTATGGAATTTGAAGTAATGCTTTGAGTTTGAATGATGTGTAATGCAACGTAACCAACAATATGAATATAAACTACACAAATATATTAAGTAGAATTCATTAGTTAAGTTCTCTTTATTCTATTACCTCCGTGTACGTTTGAGTAAATCCACTGGCACTAGGAGGTGTTTTCTTGAAACCTCCAATATCAGCTTATTCAACATCCAAAATCACATATTAAAATACCATTCATAAAACAATGCTATTAACATGTAATAAATTTATAATTGTTTACTAGTTACATACCCCACTCATAAGTGTACTACAAAAATAAGTAGGTGGAGGATCTGTGTATCCAGTCTCAACACTATGACCCTGCAATTTTATTAAAATAATAAAACTAAATTAGTTAATCTTAAATTTCAGCATCAAAATTTAATAAATTAAATTCAATGAACATGCTAACTTTTACTTGAATATCAATGCCATATGCATGATGCAAATGTCAGTCGTCCTCTCCATCCCCATAGTAGCATACAAATCTTGTGTAGTAGCATACAGATCTTGCATAGCAACATATGAATCTTGTGTAGCAGCCTCCTGAGTGTCAGTGGGGTCATATGAACAAGTTGCCCCACAAGATTGACACACATGGGTTTGAAGGCCACCACCTAAAGACTCCCCTGGATGGAGCTATACAATAGGGCTAGTATGATGGATGACACTCCAGGTCAAAGTGTTGATCACCTATAATGTCTCTACATCGACACTCTTCTTCGCAATGACAAGAATAACAATGTGCTCATGAGGCGGCCTAGCGAGAGGTCGTCTCCCTTTCCATGTAGGATCTGGTTGTGCACATGGCCTATCCTGAGCCAACCCCCCACCTCTCCCCTAGAACTCCCTCATATCAAAATAATTTGGAATTTGGTTCAATATGAACTCACTATATAGTTTCCTAAGAAAATATTGGGGGACTTCACAATTGTTGCATGGTGGGTAATCAAAGACCAAGTATCACCTATCATAAAAACAATTCCCAATCTCTTGGTGGTGGCACCAATGAATAGGAAACCTCTTCACATTGAGGCTAAGATTTTGATTTGTTCTCTAGGGTCAATGAATAAAGAGCACAAATCACCTTTAGTAATTTTTAAATCTTTTACTTGTTTATATGATAGGGTATGTGTAGGATCATCATGGAAAAAACAAGCCCTTAAGTGGCAAAAAATTCAGAAAATTAGAGTTAGGAAACTTCACGTAAAAAATTTAATAAGTTATCTATATTATTTCAAAAATATGTAAGAATATAATTTGTAGAAAATTGAATGTAGTTTCTAAAATACTAGGTTTATTTAAAATAAAAAAAATCTATTTGGTGAAGATTTGAAATTTCAATGTAGTAGTACTTAAATTTCAGGGAAAAAATAAGAAGTAGGTGTTTGTCTAACCACCCTAACCACAATAAAATGATAATAGTTTTTATAATATTTTAGATATAAGTAGAGGACTCATGCCCATATGTGATGTATATATTTTTTTAATTTTTTTCCTAGTAAATAATTAATTATGATTTTTTTATTACAACTTTTAAAAAATATAAAAATTCATATGTTTGACCACCTTAACTTGGTCAAAACTTCATGAAATTCAATTTTTTTTTTTTAATCCTATAGTATGAGAAGCATAGAATGTAACACATGTTTCGGATTAAAAAAATGTGATACCGTTTGAAAGCTATAGATGATTGTCAATCAACCTATCAATCAGGACATTAGTCATAATTCAAATAGAAAATAAATAATAATTATTTATTTAATTCAAAGTAAAGCATAATTTATATTGATGGAAATTTGAGAATCTCCTTTAGAAACCCTTTTCGTTTTATCAATTTTGGGTAAAAAAAAAGTTGTCAGCCACATACCATACACATACCCATCATATCGCCACTTTTTGGCCCATCATGATCTTGCACATACCCGATAGTTTATTTGCATAATATGCCCTAGCTGTCTACCTCCTATCTTGCCATCCCATTATTTGTTGGGTTATTGAATCTACATTTTTTAACATCTCTTTCATTGAATTTGCTAGTTTCATTCTTTCTGTGGTTGAAGCATTTGGATCGCTCAACCTACTAATAAGATCCTCAATTTGTTTTTTGTTGTTCTCAATTTCACTCCTCAAATTTTATTTAGTGCCAGGAGGGTGTTGAGTGATTGGTGGGGGAGGTTGATTTTTTTGAGGATTTTGTTGATGATTTTGAGGATTTGTAGGATCATTTGCATCTCCTACAAATTAAAAAAAAAACAATCAAATCTAACCTAAAACAAACAAAATCAACTTAAAACTAAGAAACTCAAAAAAATAGCAAACAATACTTACCTCCTGCACCTCTTCGTCATCATGGTGCCATCTTTGCAAAGGAAAAGAAACTATTGTTGATGAATTTTGTAGAATGTCTACTCCTAGAACACAAGCACAAAAATGAGGGTTTTTGGCCACGGGCAGAGCAGAAAAAAAGACAAGAGAAAATGAATCACTTTCACTTTTTGTTTTGCTTTTAAAATGACATAATGCGAGCAAGTTATAATGTGCTACGTTATGTCATTTTCAATTTTTTTTTGGAGTTGGCCACAAAGTGTAACCCAACTTCATGCACCTGCCCTTTGGTAAACTTGTATTTGGTATATTCACATCTGGCATGTATGGATTTGGTGGGATAATGTTGTTCTGTTGAGGACTCATGCATTGATGGTTTAGTTGATAGATTTATAAGTTTTGAATTGAATTTAAATCTATCATAGGGAAAGGTGTTCCAAAATTTATATTGGGCATACTAACATTTGTTGTACCATTGAGGTTTGTAGGAGATAATGATCCCATGTATGGATTGTATAAATGTGAGTTTTGATAACCAATTGGAATTGTAAGGCTTTGATAGTTTGGTTGATTTAGATCACTGACGATGTATTTAGCAAGTTTATATTCCATGTTCCTCTTGTGTATTGACCTTGTTGACCTCTAAGGGATTTAGGACCAATGATGAGATTAAGGATGAAAGGGGTGAATGATATGGGTGTTGAAATTTTAGGAACCTTGGAGGAATACTAGACTTTAGGACTATTGGATATTTGATTTTTGATATGATTTGGATTTTATTTGGATTTGATTTGGATTTGATAATGAACTCATAAACTCCAAGAGGTTAGATGTTGTCTTGGAATAAACTTGTCCATAAGGTGATAATTTAACTAAGTGTATGGGGAAGGATTTAGCTGCACACAGCTAGTCAAACAAGATGATTTTGATTTGATTTAAAGGATTTTTCCAAGATTCTAAGAGTTATTTGTGAGATGGGATTTGATTGATGTTTGAGAAGGATTAAGTGTTTGATTATGACCCTAGATGAACCTAAGAGGGACATTTTTTACAAGACCACTTGATAGCGAAAAACATGCTATACCCTATGAGTAGTTCAAACCAAAATACCAATGTTTTGGTTGAAAGACCATAAGACAAAATATATCAAGCACATGTGTGAGGTTCAATTGATTTAATCTTGGTTAATGACTTTCTTTTTACAACATTCACACTTCTTGCTTAATTTTTCAAACTAAACATGTCTATGTCTTAATTTCCTTTCCATCCCACAAGGTCAATTATGTGGAAATCAAGAGAATCAAGGAAATCATCACCTAATGTTAACTTTAGTGAGAGAAAATTGAGATGTAAATACAAATACTTAGAAGCCTCTAAGGATGAAATCCCTAGGGACAAGTAGTAGCACTTGGATTTTTTCAAAGTTATTTGCTCCTACTAAAGGGTTTGACAATTGGTGACCATTGTTGAATGTTTGTTTTCAAGATTTTGGATCCAATCAATGTGTTTAACTAAATCAAAATTGCACAATCTTAGGATGGATTTTTTTAATTGAATTCCCATAAATCCAGTTGTGCTTATTCTTGATGGATGATTAAAAGCTTGACCACATTGGATCCCCTCCATGACACTCACTTCTACAGCTTCGCCAAGATTTAGTACCCATGAAACTCCCATGGAATACTTCTCATCTCTACCAAGAACCGCAAAAATATGGGGTAGCTTCAAAACAACCATTTTTGCACCAAAAAATAGATAAGGATTTGGGCTTTTAAAAAAAAAGGTTCTAGTATAGGAATTCCATTCATGGGGGATCATCCATACAACAAGAGACCTTTTTTCCCTTCTTGTTAGAACAATCCTCATGATACTTGAAATTTCCTCAAGTACCCACACTTATATACTGGGTGGAAGTCACTTGGCTTTAGCATGTTCCTAGTTGGGTTGTTCCCTAGGGTGATTACTTTTTCCCACTAGGAAAGCCCTCTAAGGGTAAAAAAAAGAAATCAAGAACATCCATAGTTCGATCGATCTTTGTTTACATGAAAAAAGAGAGAACACACATGATATATGTCACTCACACTAGCAAGCTTTGTTCAATGTTAAGAATCCAAATTGAAGTATGGAGGCAATCTTTTATGCAACTTAATGTCACCAAAAATACTTTTGATTCTCAAGATCATCGTGAAGCATGAGAGAAATGCGTATGCCTTTTTAAATGAGATTACTTTGCAAGAAAGATTACAAGACACAAAAGCACATGTTCATTTTAATTTCAAAGTAGAAAATGAGTTCTTTTTAGGCACCAACTTTGAAGTGTGAGATTTTTTTGTTCAATTGTTAAGTCCAAAACAAAATGTAGTAAGTTCCTAAGATTCTTTTTAGCCGCTTTGTTTTGTTCTTTTTAAAACCCAAACATAAATTATTTTGAGCCCTAAAACTTGAAGAGAACAAAAGCCTTAAAATGGGATTATAATTGCTCCCAAAGTGTTTAAAAACACTTCTTATAATCAAGAGATGATGCCATAGAAAGCCTTTGTGTTCACTTCCTCCTTCCCTCTTTGATTTCCTAACCTGCAAAAGTGGTCAAAATGTTAGATGAGATCAAGAAACAAGAAGATATAAGGGTTAGATGAATCATTAAGAATAAAAACCCTAAAACTTAGACCAAGTTACAATGTGATTTGACTTCAAATGTAAAATTGAAAATTTTAACTCTACTAAAATTGAGAAATAGTTACACCATTTCATAGCTTATGAAATTCTACCCCATTTCAAAAGAAAGATTCAAAAAACACCTTTGTATGACCAAGATATGGCCATTTTAAAACTGACTATAAATGTGTTAAAACATAGACCAGATGTGCTAAAATAGTGACCAGATGTGGTAAAACATCAACCACATGCGCTAAAATTGATGCAGGAGCATCCAGTGGTGTAAGGGCAATCTTGCATCACCCAAAAATAGTTAAATTTCAAGTTTCTTAGTTTTTAGATGTTTTTACATTTTTGGATACCCTTTTTGTCCTAATGAAATTCCCAATTTACGGTTTTTATTTTTTGTTCCTGGGTTGAAAGATATTGCAGTTTTAGTTTCCCAGATTTACACCTGAAAATCTTCCGAGTGGGATTTGAGGCACTTAGAGCTCCCGTATTGGCCCCGAAACTTTCTGAAATTAGCATAGAAAAATTTAAGTGCATTCTTGACTTCGAGACCTTTCCAATGGTTCAAACGGTTGGCGAATCGGAGTCCCGGATCAAAAGTTATGGCCCCGGGAAGTTGACGCACTTTCTAGAAGATACCATTGCAAATGCTCTTTTGAAATTTGAACTTCATGTTGTAAATTTTTGGCACCAAACCGTCTAAACTCAATTTGAATGTTGTTTTGGCTCCAAACTAATGAGGAGCTCTATTTATAGGCGGGTTTTCTAATTTTTGGGTAACTTTTTGGGGACAAGCTCGCATATTTCGAAAGGGTTATTCTGTAGCTTTCAGTAGCTTGCATGTGTTGTAGAACTTGGGGACTTGAGATCCTCTGCATGTAAGAAGTTCCATTTTCTGAATAATAAAATTATTCTCTTGTTTGTGGGTTATTTTCTGTGTCTCAGGTTGTGCCCTCATTAAGTGGTATCAGAGCGGGTTTTTCTTGAGCATGTAGATAGATCGCCAATCGTGAGGCAGTTCGCATTAGGACCATGGTTGTGGGTCAAGGTCAAGAAAGATGCCTCCAAGAGTGATGCCTGGTAGGCATGGTGGTGCCAGAGGTGGCCGAGGTGGTAGAAATGCTAGTGGAAGAGATGCACTAGTAGCCCTCTAGAGACAGGTTGATGCGTTACAAGAGCAGTTGAGAAGAGGGTTAAACCTAAGGGAGGAAAGTGAGGATGAAGGAGAGAAAGAAGGTTTGGATGTAGAAGAGGAAGAAGAAGTAATTGATCAAGACCAAATGCGGCTAATAAGGGCCATTTCAAAGATTGGAAAAAGACCTAGAGCAGAAGTCCCTAGTTATTCTAGAAGTCTGAACCTGGAAGAGTTGATCGATTGGATCAATGAACTAGAAGAATATTTTGAGTATGAGGAAATAGAGGACCCAGATCGGGTTAAGTTTGCAAAAATGAAGCTAAAGGGCCATGCCAGTATTTGGTGGAAAAAGGTCCAGTTGGAAAGAAATCAAAGAGGAAAAGTCAAGATCACCAGATGGGATCGCATGATAGAGAAACTGAAGAAGCAGTTCATACCAATGGAGTACGAGTTAGATCTGTTGAAGAAATTACAAGGGTTGAAGCAAGGAAGTAGATCTATGAAAGAATATACTGAAGATTTTCACAAGATAATCATTAGAATAGGCCACACAGAGGCCAATAAGGAGAAGGTAGCCTGATATCTTAATGGGTTATGACTGAGCATTTAAGAGGAGTTAAGCCTAGTCAGAATGACCACCATTGAAGATGTGTATCTATTTGCTCTAAAGGTGGAAGAGAAGCTAAACAAAAGATTCGATGGCAAGCAAAAAGGACAAGGAGGTCAAAGTGGAAGGGGCAATGGAAGACCTTTAGGAAGCCAAAATGATGATGAAAAGAAAAGTGAAGATGTGGGAACTAGCTGAAGCCAAAAGAATGACAACTTCTACCGCCCTCGTGATCAAAGAGGTAGAGGACGAGGGAGATATGGACAAGGATCTGGAAGAGGTGGTTTTAGAGGAATGTGTTTCCAGTGTGGTGAAGAAGGGCATCAAGCCTATGAATGTCCACAACACCAAGGAAGGGTAGACAAAAGGCCAAAAGGCCGTGGAAGGGTTGTGCATGTAGATGAGGAGGCCCAATATGAACATTCAAATGATGCTGAAAGGGGAGAAACCCTAGTGATTAGGAGAGCCCTAGTGATTGAAGAAAAGAAACCAGAATAGAGGAATAATTTTTTCGCACAAGGTGCAAGTGTGAAGGAAAATATTGTGATGTCATTATTGATGGTGGAAGCATTGATAATCTGGTGTCAGAGGAGATGGTCACAAAGTTGAAGCTAAAGAGGGAAAGACACCCACATCTGTATCAGATTGCCTGTTGCAAAAAGACCACAAATTTTTGGTCAATGAGTAGTGCCTAGTAAAGTTCAAGATCAGGAGCTACCATGATGAGGTACTCTGTGATATCATCCCCATGGATGCATGTCACATGTTGTTGGGGAGGCCATGGCAGTTCGATAGGTGAGCTATACATGATGGCCATGCAAACACTTATTCCTTGACAAAGGATGGGGTTCATCACAAGTTGAAACCCCTGAAGGAGACCGAAGAAAAGGTATGCAATAGTGCTAGAATTTGTTATGTAGATGGAAGAAATTTTTAGAAGGTATGAAGCATGAGGGTGTGTTATGCATTGATTCCTAGAGTGAGTAAGGAGGATAGTGAGAAGGTTCCAGAAGAAGTTTCTGGGATGTTGGATGAGTTTCAGGATATTGTTTCTGATAATGTACCTGAGGGTTTACCACCAATAAAGAAGATCAGTCATCAGATTGACTTGATTCCTGGAGCCAGCTTGCCAAATAAGGCAGCTCATAGAATGAATGACTCCAAATTTAAAAAATGAGGAGAGTTGAATAGACAAGTTCAAGAGTTGTTGAGAAGCGGGTTTGATACTCGAGTTTGAGTCCATGCGCACTGTGAGTACTAGCACCAAAGAAGGATGGGGAGGGAGGATGTGTACAGATTCCTGCCATAAACAAGATAACAATCAAGTACATATTTCCCAATGATGGATGACCCGATGGACTGCTTGAGTGGAGCCCGCGATTTCTCACAAAGATTGATCTAAAGAGTGGATATCACTAGATTCGGATTCGAGAGGGAGATGAATGGAAGAATGCCTTCAAGACTAAAGAGGGCCTGTACGAGTGGTTAGTCATGCCTTTTGGGCTAACCAATGCACCGAGCACATTCATGCGGCTCATGAATGAGGTATTAAAAGAATTTCTGGGAAGTTTTGTTATTGTGTATTTAGATGATATTTTGATTTTCAGTAAGACGTTGGATGAGCATCTGATGCATATTCGGAGAGCCTTTGAGAAGCTAAGAGAAGAGAAACTGTTGATTAATCTGAAGAAGTGCAGTTTTGTGAAGAGGGAGTTAGTGTACTTGGGGTTTGTTGTCTCAGCAAAAGGTCTCAAGATGGACCCAGAGAAGGTGAAGGCTATTCTGGAATGGCCTACCCCAAGAACTGCTACTGAGGTGAGATCTTTCCATTGTTTGGCTAGTTTTTATAGAAAGTTCATTAGAAACTTCAGTAGTATTTGTGGACCCCTGACTGAAACAATGAGAGGGGATAGAAAAGAATTCAAGTGGAGCACTGGAGCAACAAAGAGTTTTGAACTGTTGAAGGGTATGATAGAGCAACCGTCGAAGCTCTCCCGTGATTTCAACAAGGTGTTTCAAGCGGATTTTGATGCTAGTGGTTGTGCCATTGGAGCGCTTGTTGAGTAAGAAGGTAAGCCCCATTGCCTATTTCAGCAGTTAAATGATGCCAAGAAAGTATTTTGTATATGATCAGGAATTTTATGCAATAGTTCAACCATTAAAGAAATGGAGACATTATTTGTTGCCAAAGGAATTTGTTCTATATACTAATCATTAGGCCTTGCAGTACCTAAATAGTCAGGGAAAATTAAATCAGAGGCATATGAAATGGGTAGAGTTTTTGTAGAGTTATACCTTTGTTTTGAAACATAGGAGTGGGAAGTCAAATAGGGCTGTAGATGCCTTAAGTAGGAGGCATACATTGATGACAAAGATGCAGATTGAAGTGCTTGGGTTCAATGAACTCAAGACACTATATGCAGAAGATCGTGATTTTGCAGAGGCTTGGAAAGTTTGCAAGGAACTTGTTACAGTGGACAGGACAAGGTGGTTGGATTTTATAATCCAGGATGGCATGTTATTTAAGGGAAGTCAATTGTGTATCTCGAGGAGTTCCATGAGGTAAAACCTGATAAAGGAGAAGCATAGTGGAGTGAAATGGCGTGACATTTTGTCGATAAGACCATTGCCATTACCGCGAGCATTATTATTGGCCCCATTGTCAGCTGTGGATGTGAAGAAGCTTTATACAAAGTCAGAGAGGCGTCGATGGCTAAAGGAGGGAGCTAGAATATAGTATTTATATCAGCCCTACCCGTACCCAGAGAGGCCGGGAGGATATAAGTATGGACTTTGTTCTTGAAGCTCGTCACACACAATGAGGGAATGATTCAATCTTTCGATGGCTGATAGGTTTTTGAAGATGGCACATTTACCCATGTCGAAGACCATGATGCAGTCCACATTAAGGACTTGTCTTCAAAGAGGTGGTGAGGCTACATGGTCTGCCAAAGAGTATTGTTTTAGATCATGACACCAAATTTGTGGGGTACTTTGGAGGACCTTGTGGAAGAAGTTGAAGACAGAGTTGAAGTTCAGTTCTGCACACCATCCACAAATAGATGGGCAGACAGAGGTTGTTAACTTGAGTCTGGGTAACCTACTGAGATGTTTGGTAGGAGATAAACCCAAAGGATGGGACTTGATCTTACCCCAGGAAGAATTTTCTTACAACAATTATGTCAACAGAAGCACTGGTAGATCACCATTCCAGATTGTGTATGGAGGTAGCCCCAGAACAGCTCCAGAATTGAGGAAGATGGACCAAGAGAAGAAAATAAGTGCTGAAGCCGAAGATTTTGTAGAACACATCAAGGATATACATGAGAAGGTAAGAGAACATATTAACAAGATGAATATGCAGTATAAGGCTAAGGCGGATCAGAAGAGGAGGTATAAGGAGTTTCAGATTGGTGATGAAGTGATGGTCCACTTGAGAAAAGAAAGGTTTCTAGTGGGAACATATAACAAATTGAAGATGAAGAAGTTCGGTCCCTGTAAAATTTTAAAGAGGCATGATTCAGAGAATGCATATGAGGTAGAGTTGCCAGATGGATTCAACATTTCCCTTGTGTTCAATATTTCAGATTTGACAGAGTATCATGAAGGTGGCGCAGAGGAAGTACCAATGATGGAACAGTGTGGGATTCTAGTACCTACTTCAGAAAAGGAGGAGATTGAAGAAATCTTGGATAGTCATGTGGGAAGGAGTGACTAGCCAGCAAGATGAAGAATATCTCGTGAAATGGAGAGGAATGCCTATGGAAGATTCAATCTGGTTCATCTAAGCAGAGTTCAACGGCTAATTTTCTCAACCATCCGAGACGGGATGTGGTCACTTCTCAAAATTACCCTGGGTGTCTGATGCAGGAGCATCCAGTGGTGTAAGGGCAATCTTGCATCACCCAAAAATAGTTAAATTTCAAGTTTCTCAGTTTTTAGATGTTTTTACATTTTTAGATACCCTTTTCGTCCTAATGAAATTCCCAATTTATGGTTTTTATTTTCTGTTCCTGGGTTGAAATATATTGCAGTTTTAGTTTCTCAGATTTACACCTGAAAATCTTCCAAGTGGGATTTGAGGCACTTAGAGCTCCCAGATTGGCCTTGAAACTTGCTAAAATTAGCATAGCAATTTTGAGCGCGTTCTTGACTTTGAGACCTTTCCAACGGTTCAAACAGTTCGCGAATCGGAGTCCCGGTTCAAAAGTTATGGCCCCGAGAAGTTGGCGCACTTTCTAGAAGATACCATTGCAAATGCTCTTTTGAAATTTTAACTTCATGTTGTAAATTTTCGGCACCAAACCGCCTAAACTCAATTTGAATGTTGTTTTGGCTCCAAACTAATGAGGAGCTCTATTTATAGGCGGGTTTTCTAATTTTTGGGTAACTTTTTGGGGACAAGCTCGCATATTGTGAAAGGGTTATTCTATAGCTTTCAATAGCTTGCATGTGTTGTAGAACTTGGGGACTTGAGATCCTCTGCATGTAAGAAGTTCCATTTTCTGAATAATAAAATTATTCTCTTGTTTGTGGCTTATTATTTGTGTCTCGGGTTGTACCCTCATAAAAAATAGTGATTACATGCACTAAAACAGTGACCACATGCACTAAAATAGTGACCAGATGCACTAAAAGAGTGCTCAGATGTGCTAAAAGAGTGCTCAAATGCACTAAAGCAGGAGGTGAATGCAATGGAAGATGCCAAAAATGTGCTATAATAGATCCTATATGCACCAGAAGTCACCACCTATGTGCTAAAAGAAGCCACATATGTGCTATATTGAGATTCATTAACATACCTATTGAAAAATAGTCAAAATCACCAAAAAGACATTAAATTTGATATTTTTTCCCTCCTTTTAGCTCCAAAATGTTAATGGTGGATCTATACCTACACAAACACAAAAAAACAACACAATATTAGTTCATTATGCAAGTTAGAAACAACATTCCCCATGAAATTCATTTGAGATATCAAGAACAAGAAATAAATGAAGAGCATGAATAAAAACTATCTAATCTTGCTCAAAATAAACAAACTCTCAATCCCATGGGGGAATTGGTGCCATTTTGATGTCAAAAATGGCCCTTTCCCAATTCCTTGTAAGCTTGATGATCAATGGTGAATATTTGATGCTCCTTGGTGAAATTTCTCCATAACCTAGCTATGAAAATATAAAAAAATGGATGAAAATGGATGAAGATGGATGAAGATTGCTCAAAAACATGAAGATAATAATGTTGCATGAAGTTGTGGATGAAATTCCTAAGATTATGGATCCAAAATCAATAAGAGAGCCTTCTATTTATAGAAGATAATGATGGAGGATGAGGAAAAATGGATGTATGTGGGATCAAACACCAACCAATAACACAATGACACTTTCCAACATGTGAGTGCACAAAAGTGGAGCACATTTGGATGAATGTGCACATTAATGCAACTAGGTGGAAATTCAAATTTGGAGAAGTGACAAGTTGGAGGGAGAGAAGAAATGAAGTTAATGCCACTTGGCTCAAGGCAAAGGACATGTAAGAGGTTTAAATGCCTTGTTGGATGTACAAACCCTTTTAGAGGGATTTTTTGAAACTTGGAGAATATTCCCTTTTGGATGCCTTTTTGAATGAAAATTGAAGATTTAACAAATCAATTAAAATGATTTTCATGAGCAAGTTGCAAAAGCTAGAGGATTTGAGTGACTAGGATTAGGATTAATCAGGATTTGATTAATTAAGAGGGAGATTAGCTAATTTGACAATTTGACTTAGACTTTTGGATTAATTTAAATCAAAATGAGAGGAAAATGATTATTAGAATTAACTAAAGAAGATTTTTATTTATTTAATTAATGAATATGGTGTTAGTTTTAAATCAAATAAATATAAATTTATTTAATCTAGATGAGATGACCTTAGAGATTAATTAAATAAAATGATTTTTTTTTTTTTGGTCGGTAATGTATATTTAATTTATTGATATATAAAAAACAATACAAATGGAAAGAGTCACAAAGCTCCAACATCAGCTCAAAGTCCTTCACTTTCCCCTGCAAACTACTCCTAAAAGGACTACCCCCAACCACACCAAACCCAGCCCCCATAAAAGCCAAACGACTCTTCACATCTTAGCGGAGATGGTATATACCTAAATTCTAAAAAATGGCATTAACATCCCTAAAACAACCATTACAAAGCAATACACAGCCATGAAAAGAACATGCTAACAACCCCTAAGACTAAAAACATCTCCATAAACAAAAGCTTACATCTCTTTATATAATGCTTAATCCAACTTTCAAGCCAAAGGATGCCTCTTTCTTGCCTCCAACACTAAAACACCGCACCTCTTGTATTAGAAAGGCACTGACTTCAGTCCTTAAAAGATAAAAAACAAAGGCCTTCATATATGC
>VDFB02360684.1:0-17182 GCA_007258455.2 Sequoia sempervirens | reverse complement strand
AATGCTGAGTACATCCCGCTTGAAGTATTTGAAAGCAATAGCCATATCAAATTCCTTTTTCCCAAGTCCTACTCTCTCAAGGTTAACAATCTCAATCTCACTAATAGTGATTACTACTAAGAAAGGTAATTCCACCAACTCTACCAATCAGTTTACAATAAGAATAATAAAAGAAGAGGATTTGAAAGGAACTCCATGAAAACCAAGCTCTCTAAATGGTACATATCAAATTCTAGTTTAAAATATTTTAGATGAGGCTACTCCCATAGCTCTCTTACTCGGTTGACAAAACCTTGAAACTCTGTATTGGTTTTATCTTTCCTATCCCTCTCTTGTTGTTCTTCCTTAATTTCATCAAGATCATACATTGACCTTCTTGACCCTCCTAAATTTTGGATCACATCCATTACCTCAACATAAAACTGTACATTCTTGGTCTTCTTTGTTCCCATGCCTTGATATGCTTATGCAAATGAAAATGAAGCAAAGTAATCATCTCCTTCTCTGTTGGTTGGAATAATCCATGCTTAATGTTTTGATACATGATATCAGATTTCTCTTCTACTCTCATGGTTCAATACCAAAATCTAGTAGGGTGGGCCTCTAGATTTCCAGTCATCTTTCTTCCTCTTCCACCAAATGCTAGCCCAATCCATATGTCTACCAGTCAAATTGACTTTGATTTTGAAAGCTAAATGGTGCAGGAGCACCCACACCTCACCCTCAATTTGTGATTGTTTGATGGTAAATTGGAAGGATAGTTGGTAAATGTTATTATGTTGAGGTCTTTTTGTCTTGAATAAGGTCTAATAGACCAATCTTTTATGTACTTTGGGAATTAGTAGGTTAGGGTGGACAAATGTGCAAAAGAACTCTTGAATTAAATAATTGTTGATATTTCCATAAAGGAAAATTATGTAAAAATTAGGTGGGAGTGCAGAGAAAGAGTCTACAAGTCATGTTATAAGGGTGTCTAAGTGGTCCTAGGCCTTTAGAATATTAAATTTGCATGATAAAGCTTAGTAAGAAAAACCATTCTTAAATAATAAATACTAGTATTTGTAGGCTTAATAAGGGTTTGGTGGCTCAAAGGTAGTTATGGGAATTGAAGGGAGATTATTCTCATTTGAAATGTATTAAAAACATAACTCAAGCCTGAATGGGGGTTCAATCAATAGTTTTTTTGAAGATTGGTGCTCTTCACAATGCCTAAAACTATGGAATTTGAACATTTTTCTGAGTTATCAGTTTATTTTGTCTATGTACGGCCTAGTACATGCCTCTTATGAAAAGAAATTCTTGAAACATTGTGGTGATAGGTATTAACCTATATTTCAATCTATTTTAATACACCTTTGGTTGTTTTAGTGAAAGGAAAATCCATTTTTCTTTATTCAGCCTTTACAGACCAGCAGGGCCTGAGTTTACTTTAATTTTTGTGATGGAGCCCTTCCTTCTACTATGGTGAATTGTGACTCAGAGAAAAGGTTTAAAGGTGTTGTTTTCAAGTTTTCTTAACTCTTTTAATAATGGTAAGGCGTTTATAGGGTCGAGGATGTTGTTTTAGGTTGAGAATGTCATATTTTGGCTGAAATGGAGGAACCAAAGTGATGTTTTTGAGATCTACTAAGTCTAAATGCTAGGTGAAGGTTTATTATGTGTGTGAAGATCCTAAAAATCTTGTTTGATGCTTTGGTGAGGTTTGGAAGGCCTTGGAGTTGTGAGATGCTAAAAACCCTATGTATTTGTTAGAAAATTGAGGGTTTTAATCAATTATGGCTTAGAAGTTGAGTGCTTTTCTAAAACTTGTGGAATTGGGAGTTTTTTGACCTATTTGATGACTTTCCAAGAGCTTGTGTGGTTACAAGAAGTTTAAAGAGAAGTTTGTTTGTAAAATAGGGCTAATTTTGTAGTCTTTTTGTAGGGCAGTTTGAAGGATCTCAAAGAAATTGCTTTTATGTTTGGCTTGAGAATGGTGTTGGGGGTTTGAGTAGATGCTATATTGATGATGAGATGGTCCTTGAGAGGAATTCTCTAAAATTTAAGCCAAATTGTTCAATTTTGAAGCATTTTTGTTGGTAGTTATTCCAAGATGGCCAAATGAAATAACAAAGGTTGTTGATTTACTAAAATATGATTTGTTTGAGTCTTCTCCACCTTGACTCTGCATCACTAAAGTTTCTCTTGAGTCACTAGTGTAGCTCTCTCTACCTTTTTAGACTCTTTCATTCCTACAGATCGTCTCTGGGATTTAATCATTTATACCACATGGTTGATGTGCTTTGAATCCTTGCATCTAAAGGAAATTTCATCAACATAAATATTGCTACTCTCTAAAAGTTAACAATCCCAATCTCACTCATAGTATATTTATAACCATATTCAAACATTTTCCTTCAAAAGGCTACAAATTCAAATATTGACTTAAATATCCTTCAAGAGGCTTTAAATAGCCTTTACAAATGATTCTACATCTTTCCAATCATGCCTAACTATTCTTTTTGTAACTAACATGACTTATTACATTATAAATCAATTGTGGATGTGTTATGACCTTATTCAATTGATAAAACTCATAACACAAAACTAACTTAAAAGATTTTCATGAACCAAATTTTCTCAATAACCTTGGTGCCCCTACACCAAATTTCATTATTTCGGGTAAAAGCAAGAAGTTGAGTACACGAAGAGGGGAAATTCTGGGCAACAAAAAAAATCTCGTAGTAAACACATACACGTTTTTCAAAAATGCGTATGCATTATGGAATGGGTACCCGAACCTAAATCCGAATGCGTACGCACTCAGGAATGGGTACGCAAGCCTAAAATGCGTACACGTTATGAAACGCGTACGCGTTACAAACGCATACGCATTTCATAACGTGTGCGCGTTACTAACGCATACGCGTTCTAAACGCATACGCATTTGTAAACGCGTACGCGTTATTGAAAAGTATTTATTTTTTTAAATAAACTTCTGGCTTTTCATTTTATCCACTATTTTTGGCAAACCGAGAGAGGTCAAGCAAGAGCGCGTATGCGTTTAGAGGCTGTTGCTCGCTCCTCCCGTCAACACACTTGACCTCTGAGACCTACAGGTTAGTTGATTTCTGCCCTTTTTTGCTTTGTATCTTGTTTTTTTGTTTTTAAATTAGTATTTAAGTTTTTTTTTGTTTAATGCATTTTATTTCAATTTTTAATAGTTTTAAATTGTATTTAAAAAATAAATAACGTTAAATTATAAATTGAAAACTATATTTTATCTAAACCTAAATTGGACATAACTTAGAAATCTAAACCCTAAAATGTAAAACTAGAAACTAGAAACCTCTTAGAAACCCCTCTCCCCTTAGGTGAGCTAAAATTAGAAACCCTAATACAATTTTATCTCTAACCTTAACCCTAACCATAATTTTAACCCTAGCTCTAACCTTAACCATAACCCTAACCCCAAAACTAACTCTAGTTCTTACTCTTACACTAACCTAAACCCTATCCTCAACCCTAACTCATGTTTTAACCTTAACCCCAATCGTAACTCTAATTTTTACCCTTTTCCTAACCATAACCCTAAACCTATGCCCAAAAAATAACTCTAATTTTAACCCAAACCTAACCCTAATTCTAACTCTAACTCTAACCCTAACCCTAACCCTAATATTAAGCCTAACCCTCACCTTATCCCTAACCCTAATTATCTATAACCCTAACCCTAACTCCAATCTTAAGCCTAACCCTAAACTTATCCCTAACCCTAACCCCAACCCTAACTCTAATTTGTACACGAATTACAAACCATAGGTTCCAAGAGAGACACTTAAAACTTATAAAAAATAGGTATTGTAGGAGTCACTTGGATAATAATTCAATGTATCTTAATTACTATCCCTATATGGAATTTCTCATGATTGATTTATGAATTTTCATCCATTAACTATATATGGAAATAAATGGGGATCCCTCCTCTAATCTCTAGTGATAGGAAAATATGGTGTCCAATCTATTCAAGTAAAATTAATGGATACACAAGAATACCACTCTCAATCTTAGGATTTAATTAAATAGCTATCTTTTAATTTCTTTCCTTTTTACAAGCTCCAAAATAAACCTACATGTACAAACCTTTTTATCAATGCCACTTTAAAATTACATTCTTTATTATATAACACTAGTGGCCCCATAACTAGGGCACTCATAACATGTACTTAAATATTATAGTCATTTCCCTATTTTATTTTTGTAAGTCCAATGAGAAATAAGAAATATTTTAGGTATCATAAAATTTTATTAAAAAAAGGGTAAGGAGAAAAAGAGGAATTCTAAAAGAATTTTCAAATTCTAAATCAAGGCTAAAGGAGTCAAATGGGCTAATTCTAGGAAGTTGGTTGAATATTTAATCATAAAAAATCCCAAAAGGAGGGAAAAATAAACAAAAAAAAAAGTAGAGCAACATGTGACACCCTTTTGAATTCCTAAAACCCCATGTTTTATAGGAAGATGAAGAAGAATTTGAAACAATTCCCCTCATCCCTTAGGAATAATCTATTAAGGAGAAACAATATAGATTAATAGAAAAATATTTGAATCAATGAAAATATATGAGAGAAGCCTTATCTTTAGAAAAATGTTTCAATATGGTAAGAAGTTCCATCTACAAGAAATGAGCAAGGAATATAGAAAGTGAAGAATAGGGAGATAAAAAAGTAAGCTAAAAAACTTTATGCACCTAAGTTTGATTGTAGTGACAAGATTTTTCTCAGGCCCAGTTGGAGAAATTAGAGACTTACTTCACCCTCAACCCCATAACCCTAACCCTAACCCTAACCCTAATTCTATCTCTAATCTTAACCCAAACCCTAATCTTAACCCTAACACTAATTTTCACCATAACCCTAATCCCCACCATAACTCCAATTCTTATTGTTACCCTATCCATAACCCTTAATCTAATTTTAACCCAAACACTAACCGTAACCCTAACTCAATCTCTAATCATAACCCTAACCTTAACCATAATTTTATCTCTAACCTTAACCCTAACCATAGTTTTAACCCTAGCTCTAACCTTAACCATAACCCTAACCCCAAAACTAACTCTAGTTCTTACTCTTACCCTAACCTGAACCCTATCCTCAACCCTAACTCATGTTTTAACCTTAACCCCAATCGTAACTCTAATTTTTACCCTTTTCCTAACCATAACCCTAAACCTATGCCCAAAAAATAACTCTAATTTTAACCCAAACCTAACCCTAATTCTAACTCTAACTCTAACCCTAACCCTAACCCCAATATTAAGCCTAACCCTCACCTTATCCCTAACCCTAATTATCTATAACCCTAACCCTAACCCTAACTCCAATCTTAAGCCTAACCCTAAACTTATCCCTAACCCTAACCCCAACCCTAACTCTAATTTGTACACAAATTACAAACCATAGGTTCTAAGAGAGACACTTAAAACTTATAAAAAATAGGTATTGTAGGAGTCACTTGGATAATAATTCAATGTATCTTAATTACTATCCCTATATGGAATTTCTCATGATTGATCTATGAATTGTCTTCAATGATTTTCAATATTTTTCATCACTTGTTCTACTAACCTTCTGTTTTTATTCAACTCTCATTTATAGTTCTTAAGTGACTATCAGTTTCTATTCAACTCTCATTTATAATATGAATTTTTAATGCTATGATTTTTTAATGTTATAAATGAAAAATATTTTCAATTTGTGCATGTTCAATGTGATTTTTAAATAACTTTGAAATTGTGTGCATTATTTAATTAGATTGTTGATATATATTTTTTAATTGTTTAACATGCAGTTGCCATATCATTTCTCGTCCATGGATCCACTTTTCACTTTAGAGGATTTCATGCCTAATCCAGAAATTCCTATAGATCTTGGTGCACACCCCACCCCACCACATGAGGATATGCCTCACTCACCTCCGCATTCTCCACCACCTGAACCCCCACCCCCTCCTCCATTTGACCAAAATCAACTAAGAGACAATATTCGAGCCAACTTAGTTGTTGTTCAAGGGAACATAGATCTCATAAAAAATGAGACTAGAATCCCTCCACATCTCGCACGGTTTGCATCTACAATGCAAACTATTGTCGATTATGTTCGATCTATCGATGCGGACCTAGATAGGTTCCATCAATGGAGAGAAGAGAGGAGACAATTCTATGCAGATGGGCTGTCATATAAAGAAATCAATGACCTAAAAATCACTAAACAAGCTATGTGCCAATATTTTGTGAACCCCTAAACAAACGAACCAATACCACCCACAAAAAAAAGAATTTCAATTTTATGGTGTAGGCACCTGCAGATAGCTGCAAATTTTTGGGAGAGATGGTGGATGGTGTTTGATACTCCACCACATGGCAACAGTGAGGTGCCCTTATATTTTTTGAAAAAGTTATGGGCTGAGTTTGAGTTGGGTAAAAAACCCAACCATTTTGTGGATATATGAGTAGTCATTTCGGAGTCATGGTGCATGCCCTAACATAGACTAGAGCACGGGTCGCATCCCTCAGCCATCGCTCCGCTTGCTCTTTGTTCCTCCCTCCTTCTCCCTCAGTATTCCCGGGCTGCATTTCAGCAAAACCATGTTATTCATCTAGAGCATTGAGTTCACTTTCTCGTGAGGACATCTCACCTCACAGACTACACACGCTGCCACTGAAGTGGCCAATACAGAGCATGGAGGCTCGTGCTATAGGGATACTCAGACATCCACTTCAGGTGAGGCACATGCATCTGGGGCGGGATCATACCTAAATTTACTATATTCTGAGGATCGTCCCACACAGGTATGTTCATCTTTTGAACTTAAATTTAATTCAAGTTTGAAATGTAAAAAATTCATGTAAATAATATAACATCAAACTATATATATCATATAATATTAATTCAATAATTTTGTGTTTGGTGTATAGACACATGATGACGTGATGCCCGAAACTCAATATCATCATTGTGTGTATATGTCGAGTGCTGTAGATTTGGGCTCACCTTTTCAACAGGTACTTGAACGAAAATATATTAAATAATTTGTGTGTCCATATATATATAATTTAATTTAAATTTGTACACATGTGTGAATTGATATATTATATCTAGATGCAGGGAAGTCATACTATTCCTAGTATTGATGAGCCACAAGTTATAGTGGTGAGCGCTCCTGAGACATCATCAGCTCAGGTGTGTGCTTTCAAAAGTTTGTTAAGTTTAAATTAAATACACATCATAGATCTAATTTAATTTTTACATTTATATACACATGTGTGAATGATCTATATGAACTGTTGTACATCTATATGTAGGGATTTGATGAGATAACCATGGCGGGCCGCGCACCTGAGACATCATTGACATCTATTCATGGGAAATCTCAGGTGCGTGATCATGAGGTCATATCATTCGAGGTTGTAAACTTTACTTTAAATCTCCTATACAAATTTTACGAACATTTTAATATATATATATTCAAGGTTTTCACATATTGTTTGCTTTATATGAATATGCAGGATATAGTGGATCAGGCATTTCCATCTTCTCAACAGACAGTTATGTTACCTGTTGAAGAAAATGTGCCAATTGATTCACATGACCATATGGTAATTTATGCATACTAGAAATCATTTTTAATATATTTAGTCGATATTTAATTAGTTTTTTTTATCTAAAAGTTTATATTTTCAATTTTAAATAGGTTTAATTATATCAAAATTTCTAAATAAATTTAAATCTAATTTCGAGTTTCTTGAACTCTTTTACAGCATGATGCAGGTACATCTAGTCAACGTGGAACAAAGAGGAGACTTGATTTGACTGATCAGCCTGAGAGTTAGATAGTTTTATATTTTATGGACTACAAACCTCTAGTTTCATTTCAATATATGTGTTGGACTTGACATATAAATTTTATGGACTATGTAGATCTCTAGTTTTATTTTGAACATGTTATTATCATATATGTGTGTTTATTTATATCAGTTGACTTTAATATGATGATTATATATGCAGTCAATTATGAGATCATGTTATGTTCTTTTTCATAATTATATGCATTTATATATATATCTATATATTTATATTTTATCAAATTTTCAAGTAATACATGCGCTATATAATAATTCTTATCTAGAATCAAATTTCATATATATATAACTTATCAGATGGTTAGGTGACAAATTAAAACATTCCTTAAATAGTTTCTTAAATCATATTCATAATAAATTAAGGGCAAGTAATTCTAACTATTTTCCAATTACATAGCAAATATTTGAATCAATAAACAAAAAACCATCTCCTTGTATGTATATTTAATGTATAATCTATACAATTGAATAATTATATAAAATGTGGTAAATAGAAGACACATGAAATATGTATAATCTATAAAATTTGAATAAGATATTTAAAAGTGACATCGAACAAACATATATAATGTACATCAAGAAGTTTAATGTACAACTATATAACATGATGAAACATATATGTGCATGTAGATACAATTAAAGCTTATCAACTTTTAGGTGAATACCAAAAATTGATATTTACATAGTCTCCAGATAAAATAGTTTTCCAGTTCAACAATCACATTGTAGACCAACTTGATGAGAACTTGCAAAAATAATTAATGTAAGTAACTACAATTTTTACGAGTCATTTAAGTAAAAAATTCATGCAAGAAAAGAATTGCATATAGTAAATTCCATACAAATTCAAATGATGTTAGCCATAGGATGGATTAAGGGGACCTAAGAGGTTGGATTAAGGGGATGAAAGAGGGTGGATTAAGGGGAGTTGATAAAATGAGTTAAAGTGATGTAAGAGGGTGGATTAAGGGGGAGCTGAGAGAATGAGTTGAAAATATGTAAGAGAGTGGATTAAGGGGATGCAAGAGGGTAGATTAAGGGGAGCTGATAGAATGAGTTGAAGGGATGTAAGAGGGTGGATTAAGGGGAGTTCATAAAATGAGTTAAAGCGATGTAAGAGAGTGGATTAAGGGGATGCAAGAGGGTGGATTAAAGGGAGTTGATAAAATGAGTTAAAGTGATGTAAGAGGGTGGATTAAGGGGGAGTTGAGAGAATGAGCTGAAAGGATGTAAGAGAGTGGATTAAGGGGATGCAAGAGGGTAGATTAAGGGGAGCTGATAGAATGAGTTGAAGGGATGCAAGAGGGTGGATTAAGGGGATGGTGGATGGGAGGAATGAGTGGACATGGGAAATGGAAGGAAGAGAGTGGACAGGGAGTTGGATAAAATGGAGCCAAAGTGACGTAAGAGTGGGCAGACTGGCTGGTTTGCAGAACGAGCTCGGGAGCTGACGTAAGAGGAGCGGGATCAAGGGGACGAGTGGGCAGACTGGCTGGCTCGATTGTTCTGTCAGCTGGCAAAAGGGCGGATCAAGGAGTCCATAAAAACGAGCCAGCCGCATCGGAGATGGATCAGCGGGGAGCTGGATGTCTGAGCCAAAGGATGCAAGAGGGTGGATCAAGGGGAGCCGGAGAACGAGCTGAAAAAGGATGCAAGAGAGAGTGGACTAAGGGGCAAGAGGGCAGGATTGCTGGTTTCAATGAAATGAGCTTGAAGGGATGCAAGAAGGTGGATTAAGGGGAGTTGATAGAATGAGTTAAACCCTAAACCCTAAACCCTAAATTGAGCTAAAGTGATGTAAGAGGGTGGATTAAGGGGGAGTTGATGAATTGAAATAAACTCAAACCAAACTGAAATGAAGGCAAACCTAAGGAAGGACAAGGGACAGTAGTGGACAAGGGAAGGAGGAAATGAAGGTGAAACCCAGAAACCCTGAAATGAAAGAAGTGGATGGAGGGGTGGATATGGAATGGAACCCTAAAATGAATCCCAGCATGGGTGGATTATGGGGATGGACATGGAATGGACCTAAACCCTAAACCCTAAAAATGAGTTAAACTGACGTAAGAGGGTGGATTAAGGGGATGAAAGAGGGTGGATTAAGGGGAGTTGATAGAATGAGTTAAACCCTAAACCCTAAACCCTAAAATGAGTTAAACTTACATAAGAGGGTGGATTAAGGGGATGTAAGAGGGTGGATTAAGGGGAGTTGATAGAATGAGTTAAACCCTAAACCCTAAACCCTAAAATGAGTTAAACTTACATAAGAGGGTGGATTAAGGGGATGCAAGAGGGTGGATTAAGGGGAGTTGATAGAATGAGTTAAACCCCAAACCCTAAAAAATGAGTTAAACTCTATTATTAAGAGGGGTGGATTAAGGGGATGCAAGAGGGTGGATTAAGGGAGCTGATAGAATGAGTTAAACCCTAAAAACCCTAAAACCCCAAATGAGTTAAAGTGGATGTAAGAGGGTGGATTAAGGGGATGCAAGAGGGTGGATTAAGGGAGTTGATAGAATGGAGTTAAACCCTAAACCCTAAACCCTAAAATGAGTTAAACTTACATAAGAGGGTGGATTAAGGGGATGCAAGAGGGTGGATTAAGGGGAGTTGATAGAATGAGTTAAACCCTAAACCCTAAACCCTAAAATGAGTTAAACTTACATCAGAGGGTGGATTAAGGGGATGCAAGAGGGTGGATTAAGGTGAGTTGATAGAATGAGTTAAACCCTAAACCCTAAACCCTAAAATGAGTTAAAGTGATGTAAGAGGGTGGATTAAGGGGAGTTGAGAGAATAAGTTAAAGTGATGCAAGAGGGTGGATTAAGGGGAGTTGATAGAATGAGTTAAACCATAAACCCTAAACCCTAAAATGAGTTAAAGTGGATTAAGGGGTGGTGAGAGAGTGACTTAAGGGGATGCAAGTGGATGGATTAAGGGTAGATATATGAGGATATTGATTGAAGGGTCCTAAGAGGGATGAATTAAGAGGTGTTGAGAGAGTGACTTAAGTGGATGCAAGTGGACAAATTAAGGGTAGATATATGAGGGTATGGATTATGGGGTCCTAAGAGGATGGATTAATGGTAGTTGATAGAATGACTTAAGGGGCTGCAAAAGGATGGATTAATGGTACATAAGAGGATGACTTAAGGGGTTTTAAGAGAATGGCTTAAGGGGATATGAAATCAATTATAAAGTATCAATTAAATGTATCTAGAACTATATATAGTTACCTGTCTCTAGATTGAAATTCCATTGTAATATATGTGCATCTCCTCTCTTTTTTGTAAAGCATCTAATTTTGGGAGAAAAAAAAAAAAAAATGATATAAAACTTTAATTAGGAAATGATTAAAGACAAATATATATATATATCAATTAAATATATATACGACTAGATATGCTTACCAATATTTATTTACTCTATTGTACCATCTGCATCCTCTCTTTTTTTTAATGCATCTATGATTGTCTCGTGATCATCCATTGAAATTGTCCATAAAACTTTATTAGCAGGCCTCCCTTGATATCTAACTAGTTTTATATTGGTTGCCAAAATCAAATGTGAATAATGCATAATTTTCTTGTGTCTTTCATAATCTTCAAATGCAGGCAAGCCATTCTTTCTCATCAAATATTTTTGAAGCCAGGTGCCAACAACAACCACTGAACCAGTTGGATACTCAAAGTTGTCATCATCTACTCTAGTATGTACCAACTTATGTTTTCTCTCAACACATCTAGCCAACTAGTACTCTATCTGCTCTTCATTCCCTTGAGGTGCAACAACAACATACACATGTCCTACAAAAATAAATACAAAATTCAATAAAAAGTGACTTATATTTAACTCATATAAACATGCATACATACAAAATTCAACTCAATAAATAATGTACCTTCTTGTACAAGATCTGAAACACGATCATAATCATCTGATGCGAACACTTGATTATCTTCAATTGTCATTTCATGTTGAACATGTGTTAATATAGGCATTAAAGCTCTTTGTTGCCATTGTTCGACCCATTCCATATTTTCACATGCCTGCCAATCACCTACAATACAAAATTGACAATAGCATGCCAACTCCCTTGTCCATATTGTCCATGTGTTTGCATTCGAACTCTTAAATAAATGCCATTTTGCACTTCCATTAATTGTTTCACAATCCTGTCGAGAAAAAATATCATTTTCTTCAACTAACCAAAAGAAGCGTCGAATTATTGATTTCTCACTTGTTCTTGTAGATAATTTGGTATTGCACCAATCTATAATTGCACGTGCATTTCTAAATTTTGCAGCATCCTCAAATTTTAGTTGCTCTCTAGCAAGAGCTCTTTTCACACATGCACCTGCTCCATCGTGTTCTCCCTTACCATGACCAGCTTCAAAAAAACTCCATATGTGTTGGATATTATTTTCCTTATGAACTCTACATAGCCAATAAAACATTCTAGCATTTTTGAATTGACCCATGCAATTATCTGACCATATGAGATGTTCTAGCATTTGAATTCCTCTCTTTTTTAAATTTTTATTAAATATATCAAAACAATAACAGCCAAACCTCGATGAATGTAACTCCATTATCACTACATAAAATGGTAATTCTTTCAAAAAAAATTCTATTATCTTCTGCACTATCTTCAGCATGTCTATAAACAATGTGAACAAATATAGCTACTTGCACTGAATTATAATATTGTGATTGGATTTCTTCTTGTGGAGCAAGAGTATAATTTTCAGCAAAATCAACAATTGACAATATAGTTCCAATTGGAAATGTGTTTTTACATAAACGAAATTGATTATCAAGCCAATGAGCATTCTGAGAGTGTTGAACATATTTAGGTACAAACTTATCTTTAAATTTAGTAATAAAAGTATGCACACTAACTTTTTCCACAATTAGCTCAACACGTCTTCCAATTTTACCATCTTTTAAAGAATACTCAATATTTTTAAATTTTTTTACATCCACTAATTGTTTTCCAAATTCATCTAAACTACTTTCATGCATACATTCTCCTAATAATGAAACGTTACCACATCTATCGCATTCTCCATAAATGCATCCTTTTAAAAAAAATGAGTTTCCATTTAAAGAGGGATTACAAAACAAACCTGCTATAAAATCTTTGATTCTTTCAGGTGGCATAGTAATACCACAAATGTCCTGCATAATTTGGTTAGCATGCAAAGTGCATCGTATATATCAAAATATATCATAATAATAATGAAATTGTACATGAGTCTTACAACAACAAGAGATTCATTGCTTATTAATTCTAACATACCAAGGTTTACACTTTTCAAATGATCTTTGACTTATGCTAATATTCAATGGTAAGATTGAAGCATCTAAATTTTTTTTATATAATTCAGTTTGAGTCATATCTAAGAGATGCTTTGGATGAGGTTCACAAATTTTGGAACCCACCTTAATTTTAAGACATCTCTAATGTTAGGTGATACTCTTGTATTATCATACCAAAATTTTTCGATTAAAGATTTAATTTCATTAGTTAATTTCATGTCTGATCTTGGGAGTCTACCAATAAAACTCCAATATTGATTAATAGGATCTTTTTCAATACTTTCTCTTCTTTTAGCAGCTCTTATCAAATTTCTAGGATTTAAGTTTATACATTTACTAATCTTACTTAACATTCTTTTATTGGAAGCTGTTTTATCAACTAGAGCAGTTGTTATTGCACGGCGAGCCGCATTCTTATCTTTTGATCGACTTTTCTTACCAATAACATCAATAGCATTAGCAACACTAGATATGACTTGTTCTACTGAATCATCTTTCTTTTTTGGTTTTACAAAAACACCTAATTTTTTCATCACTTTTCTCATTTTAAACATTCTCATCAATTGCACCATGAGTTGACATTGGAATCCTAATTTCTTTCTATAAAAAAACATTTTATATATTTTATTTCCATAATTTCTAATTTGTCTTGAAGAAACTTTACCACGAAGGTTATTTAACACATTTGTTTCAATTGTTAAAAAAACATTTTCAACTTCATCCATAGATGGAGTTTCATTTTCATTCACACAAGGGGTTTCATTTTCATTTTCAAATGTAAAAGGGATTTCATTCTCATTTTCATCAATATTAGGGATTTCATTCTCATTTACATTCTCATAAGATATAATTTCATCATTTTCTTATTTATGTATTGTTTCAACCCTAGTATTATTAATCTCATCAATTGTGTATCCAGCTTCTTCTAAACAAGCAATATCAATATTATAAAAACTTGGGTTTGAAGACATACCTGGATAGATTGTTTGAATAGGTACATTTTCCATATCATTGGGAGGTGGATTTGAAGACACACCCGAAGTTATTTGCATATTATTCAAAGTTGAAGTTGAAGGCACATTTGGGTTTGTCTCCATAGTTGCATTTTCTTCCATATTCACCATCTCCACATTTGCATCATCTACATTGATTTCATCATTCATGGCTTCCTCTTCGACATTCTTAGAACTAGATGCTTCCAAATCTTTCATTTGATGAATCTTTGTCTCCTTTCCCTTTGTCTTTTTGCCTCTTTATCTTTATTTGCTTGAATTTCTTCGGGTGTCATTACCTTCCTACATCTTTTTCTTTGTCTTTTTTTATCACCCATGGTTACCAAACCCTCTTTGATGACAAAAACAATAATTCAAGAAACCTATTTTAAAATTTCCCCCTCCTTCAAATATTCAAATAAAACTATGTACTATGAAGATTATTTTTTCTATAAATTCTGAAGTACAAAATCATCATGAGTACATCCAAAAATTCACTTTTTCCAAATCTTCTTGTAAAATGTTTTTGCACTTGATTCCACTTCAGAAAATTTAACTTGCACTTTTACTCTTCCAACAATTTGAATAGAATATGCCCTGCACAAGACAAATCTGCAATAAAAAACGCAAAAAATGACACTTTCGGTCCGTACTGCAGAAAAAGAATGCTGTAAAAAAATCGTGTTTTAACAGTATTTTTCAAATTAGCGAAAAATGGCTATTATACAAACGCGTACGCGTTATATTTTTAAAACGCGTACGCGTTTAGTAACGCGTACACGTTGCTTTCTGCCAACGGGCAAAACATAACGCGTATGCGTTATGAAACGCGTACGCGTTTTATTTAAATAACGCGTACGCGTTTCTATAACGCATACGCGTTATTTAAAAGTTGATCTCCCAAACCAAATCTAGCCCCGGTTTTAGGCTCGGGAAAGGCTTGGCAATCCGAGCCTTAGCTTTTGACCTGCAACTAAAAAACTAAGGCAAACTGAAAAAAATGTCCAACTTTGACAACATAGATGATGAACTTTTTTTCTGAATTAGTCTATAAAATTAAAACCCATTAGAGAACACAATGTCTACTTTCTAGATATATAATTTTTGTTAAAATTGGATTAAGTTTGTTATTTTTAAATTAATTTCTAAGCAAACTAGGCCTTAAACTTGAAAGATCAGGTTTTTTTGGTTTTTTAATAACTTTGTATTGGTTAAGTTTCTTGTAAAAAAAATTATATGGTCCCAAACTTCAGACAATTCTCTACACAATGAAAAAAAAAAGAGTCAAAAAATGTTTTGTTTAGGTCCAATTATGTTGTCCGTACACGTTGATTTGAAAAAACATCAATTAAGGCCAATAAAAAATTAATAAAAAAAAATATATTCAATCAAAAATTACAAAAAAAAATCCAGCCCAAACTTCATGTTGTTAGCTCTCTTTTCCTAAAATGAATTAGCAAAATAATTTTATTTGGGTCAAAAAGTGTTGTCCGTACACCTGCTTGGTATGGTTAAAAAACAGGGACTTTAAAAAAGTGGTTTTTATAGATCTTTATCAAAATTTAATTTCTATAAACTGGGTATTTTAATAATTTACATATTTGGAAACTAGATTCAAAATTCTAAATTTCATATTACTGACTTTTTTTAAGATTCATTGTGGAAGTGCCTCAAATTTTCAGTCCAAGTGTGACAAATTCTGAAAAACAGCAAAAACATTTCCACTTTTTGAGTTTTTTGTGTACCCAACTTCTTGCATCAACCCCAAATTCATGTGCCTTTTGATTTCTTTTCTTCAAATAGGGGTTCCTCCTCCTTGGATATTTGTTATTAATAGTTGTCATATGATGTTGTTTAATGGATTGACTTTCAACCTATACTCCAGACAGGGGTTCCTCCTCCTTAGCAAGTTTGTTGGCCAAATCATCATAATTTTTCATTTCTAGTAAGTCATTTCCTAGCCCATACTTTGGATAGGGGTTCCTCCTCCTTGGTAGGTCTTAGATCCAGCTTACTGTGAAGAGAGTTTTCTTGTATAAAACCTTATCCCAGTGTATATCTAAGAGTTTAGAGCCTCGACCATATTCTAAGGAGACAATAGATTCAAGTGATCCAACCAATCCATTCCCGCTCCTATGTCCTCATGCTCTATTTACCTTGAGGAGATAGGATAGATTAAAAGCTAGTTTAGTCATAGTTAAGATCCATTTAAACTGTGAGAAAGTTAGCTACACACATGGTGTTTGTGCACCCTTGTGTCCTACCGCTGAGTACAAAAAGATAGGAACCTTAGTCTACTCTACCCTCTCTTACGCATTACATCAACAAAGAGGGACTTCTCTTTAAATAACGAAGAAGTGTTGCAAAACATTTGTAATAGTTGAATGTTTACAATCAACACTCCAGAGGTGCTAATTTAAACACCAACATTTTTCTAGCATCCACCGTGGGGCTACGAGGCATCAAACTTCAAGAAAAGCTAACACTTTTATGTCATAGGAATGACTATCTGGCGTCCTTGTGCCCCAGTAGAACAACTTGATCTTGCTCCAGCAACTCTCCAACCAGGTCTTACATATATTGAAGGAGAGCAATCAGACATCATCAGCAGCCTGTGTATCTTCATCTTTGAAAAGAATACATCACCTGCTCATTGGAGAGCCGCAACTATTACTCTGAACAAGGAAGAAAGAAAGGTTGATCTAGCAGCCCAAAGACCAGTATTACCACCTCCTGTGTGGCAGTAAGTAACTTGGCTCACTGAGTATATACGAGGAAGAGGACCAATCCTTTTTTCCAAGAAGAAGTTGGAGAAGCATCTGACACAGAGTAGATCTATCAAGAGTTTCGAGAACAATTTCTAGAAGAACCATAGCAAGAACCTCCTGTTCAAGCAATGGCCAACAACATTAACATCAATAACAACAATGGTTGTAATAATAGTAAAAACGACAACGACAATGGCAAT